>JALGBA010002194.1:0-68614 GCA_023970755.1 Azemiops feae | reverse complement strand
AATGCGGAGCGCCTGATGTCAGCCCTGCGACTGAGCATGGCTACAGCCATTTTCCTGCTCATTCTGCATTGCCACATAGAACGGATGAGGGAGGGTTTCCCAGGGGCTTCGCTCGTCATAATAGTCTTTTGTCCCATGGGAACCAAGGTCATTGGTTGTTCCTGAGCCGGCAGGCTGGGCATTGTGGAAAAAGCCCGCCAAATGACTGCATTGGGGAACGTAGTTGCTTGCATAGCTTTATGGGTGGGATTTCTAACTTTGTATTGCGGAATTGTTACATGTGTATCCAGATTTGGTTTCATTCTTGACTGTGCTGATACTTTGTAACTAATAAACATGTTCTTTGAGGAATTTTCAAGCCTTGGAGTTCTGCTTTATTCGTACCTGTCTGTCGGAACCATGACATCCGGCTTTTCTCCAGGGGAAGGAGGAAGCCCCCTCCCCTGCACCACCACCCCTCCAGGGCTCCTCCCGCTCTCAGACCCAGGGAGCACCCACCCTCCATCCCTGTAGCCCCTAACTCTCGGCCTGCTGTGCTCCCACCAGCTCCCGGCGAGACTCCCGGCTGGCCCCAAGGAGGCTCCTGCAGGGAGGAGGCGATGGGAGGGAAAAGGGGGCTCGGGCGACCCGCCTGCCAGGGCTGGGAACAGCGCTGCCTGACCTGGGCACCAGGGGTGGGGTGGGACAAGGGCTTGTGTGACAGCTGTCTGTTCAGGTGAGGGGAGGGGGAGCAAGGAGGCACAGAAGGAGCCTTTTGTTTTGGGGGGAGCAGGAGTGACTGGGGACTTTCTGCCAATCACTGGAGTTTTAATCCCACCTTCAAAATAAAGGTGGGATTGGAGCCAAGTGACTTGGAGCCAATCATCAGGGGACTGAGTTCTAGTCCTGCCTTATGCAGGAAAGTCATCTGGCTCTGAGTTCTAATCCTCAGGCATGAAAACTTCCTGAGTGTAAGGACCCACCTCAATTTACATCTTAAGAAGACAGAACTCTTGGAACGTTTCTTCCAACAGGAATCTTTATTAAGAAAAAGTGACTGAAGGCATGCTAGACAGGATCTGAGGGACCCCCCTGATCATTTAATGTTTTAAAGTGTTCCCAGGCAGTCCCACCCCACATTCCTTCCGGTCAATTCAAATTGGCAGACGGCTGGGTGTTAAATCCATCGGATCCCAAACCTTGCAATCTTCCCCCCCTTTTTCCTTGCTGCCGGTAAAAGGAGGCTTCATAGGGAGTGAGATCAAAGGCTGATGGCCGCATTGTTATGGTTAGTACTCTCGAAGGGAATCCACAGAGGATGTTCCTTTGTAGTTGATAGTAGGAATGCCAGTCATAAACACCCGTGTTTACTCCCCCCCTTTGTAGTATGACAGAATCCAAAAGAGAGTAAGAATTGGGTTTTCTCAGAGTAGATAGCTAGAAATAAAATATAATTGGATTCTGACATCCAGCTCCCCTTAAAAATAAGAGAGGTCCACCTGTAGAGAAAACAAAACAGGTATAAAAGTTAGTCTGGGTTGTTAGGATACTCTGTATGAAACTTCTTTAAAAGCTTCGGGGCTTTGACATGACGTTTATGGACCCACTCGTTTTGAGAGGCGGGGAGGTGCTTCCATGCTACTAGGTATTGAGTTTCCCCACGATATTTTCTAGAGTCCAGGATTTCCCTTATTTCGAAGTGTTGCTCCCCTTCTATCATGATTGGTGTTGGTGGGGGGGGGATTTTGGCCGTAAGGGTGACTGTTGTTCTCTTTTCAGCAAACTGCAGTGGAAAATTGGGTGTATTTGCCTAAGATTCTTGGGTAATTCTAATTCTACTGTTACTGGGTTTATGATTCTTTTAATTGGAAAAGGCCCTATATATTTTGGTCCAAGTTTTTTACAGGGTTGTAGGGATTTTAAGTATTTTGTAGACAAGTACACCATTTCTCCTATAATGAATGGTGTGGGCTCCACCCTTTTCTTATCTGCTTGTGCTTTGTATGCTTGCCTAGCTTCCTCTAGAGCTTTTCTAACTATTGGCCAGGTGTTTTGTAATTGTTCCATCCATTCTTTCAGTGATGGGATTGCCGGTTCGTTTGGGGTTAGTTCTGGCATGGGGTTGAAACTTTGGCCGGTAGCTATTTGAAAAGGAGTGTAACCTGTGCTGGAGTGGACTGCATTATTGTAGGAAACCTCTGCGAAAGGCAACAGGTCCATCCAATCTGACTGCTGGAAATTTAGAAAACATCTTAAATATTGCTCAAGTACTGTAAATATGTTGCACGAAACGTTTCGCTAAAGCTTTTGCAGTGGAGATCTTTTGGCAAGGAATAAAGTGAACCTGTTTGGAAAATTGGTCCGTGACCATCCAAATGACAGTATTCCCATTGCTTTCTGGTAATTCCACTATAAAACCCATGGCTATTTCCCTCCAGGGGGCTGAGGGATTTGCCACTGTTTGTAACAGTCCTGGCTATTTCCCTTGCAACCTTTTTGCAGTTGCATACTTTGGGCAGCTGGCCACGTAACTTTCTATGTCTTTTTTCATAGATGGCCACCAAAATTGCCGTTTAATTAAGTGCAATGTTTTTACAAATCCAAAATGCCCTGCTGATTTTGTGTCGTGGCAAAGTTGCATGAATGTGATCCTTTGGGTGGTCGGTATATATAACTTCTCCCCCACCCAAGGCAGTCCGTCTTTCATTGTGCACACGTGTTTATTTTTCTGCAAGCATTCATCTGTTTCCAAACTTTTCCGGAATTCAATTCCGGTCTGGCTATCCAGCTGTGGTTTTAATTTAACTTGGGCTCTGGTAGTCACTGGCGCTGCCAGTTGTGATTCTCCCATGATCGGATTAGAGTCAGTGGCTCGCGTGCTGTTATATTGGGGCATGCGAGATAATGCATCTGCCAGAAAGTTCTTTCCCCCCGGCAAATGCTTGAGCTTAAAATTGAATTGGTGAAAATGCTGGGACCAGCGGGCTTGCTTGGGGTTGAGTTTCCTGGGTGTTTTGAAGGCTTCCAAACTTTTGTGGTCTGTCCACACCTGGAAAGGGATTTTATTGCCTTCAAGGAATTGGCGCCATGTAAGTAATGACCAACGTATCCCATATGCCTCTTTCTCCCACACGGGCCAGCGCTGTTCCATTTCAGTGAGTTTCCTGGACGTATATGCGCAGGGCTGCAACATTCCTTCATCATTTTCTTGTAATAGTACAGCCCCCTCTGCCACATCACTTGCATCCGTCTGTTTCACTGAGGATTCTCCCTTCGTTTTTAGTAAGCTCGTGAGGGGCAGGGCTATCTGGGCAAATGAGGGGATGAATTGGCGGTAAAAGTTTGCGAAACCCAGGAAACTTTGCAGTTGCTTTCTTGTGCGAGGTGGTGCCCATTCTAATACTGCCCTGACCTTTTCTGGGTCCATTTCAATGCCTTGTGGGGATATGCGGTAACCTAGGTAGTCTATTCTTTCCTGGTGAAATTCACATTTTGATAATTTGGCATATAGGTGGACGGCTCGCAGTTTCTTTAAAACCACTCTGACTAGGTTGACATGTTCCTCTTTTGATTCGGTGAAGATAAGGATGTCGTCTAAATAAACCAGGACCACCTTAAATAGGTGCTCCCTTAGTACCTCATTGATTAATTGCATAAATACTGCGGGACCCCCTTGTAATCCAAAAGGCAAAACTTTGAATTTGTAGCACCCCATTGGGCAATTAAATGCGGTTTTCCATTCATCTCCTTCCCTAATTCTCACGCGGTAATATGCTTCCCTTAGATCTAGTTTAGTAAAAAAAGTTCCTTTCGAGAGGTGTGATAACATGTCCTTCATGAGGGGTAGGGGGTATAGGTTGCTTTCACTGATTGCATTAAGAAGCCGGTAGTCTACGCATAACCGTAGAGAGCCGTCCTTCTTCTCTCTAAAAAGGACCGGAGCGGCCACCTTAGGCTTGGCTGGTTCAATGAATCCCCTTTCTAGGTTTTTCTTTATAAATCTCTCCATTTCCTCCTTCTCCTTCGGACTCATGGAGTATAATCTGGGCTTCGGGAGTTTTGCCCCGGGCTTGAATTCTATGGCACAGTCCGTGGGTCGGTGGGGGGGAAGCTCATCCGCCCTCTCCTCACTGAAAACCTCAGCCAGATCTCTGTATTCCTCTGGTATTTCTGGTAGCCCCTTTTCTTCACCCATAGACGCTATTTCCGTTTTTAATTTTGGTAGATCCCCTTGGGGTTTTAAGTCTGTAGGGTCCTCTTTCAGGAAATTTATTTCTTTTGTCCTCCAATTTACCCAGGGGTTCCATTTTGTTAACCATTCCAGCCCTAGGATCATCGGGCATTCCATGCCTGGGGTCACTACAAACGTTATGTCTTCCTCATGATTTCCCAGGGATAGGTGGACTGGTAACGTGGCTAGGGTAACTGGCACCCCCCCTGCTATGGACCCATCTAACTGGCCAAATGAGATTGGTTGTTCCAGCCTCCTCACCGGAATGCCCAAATTTCCCACTAGCGTCGGGCTAATTAGCCAGCGGGTGCAGCCAGAGTCTATTAAGGCTTTCACTTTGACAGCTTCGTGCATGGAGGGGGCTAATATAGTCACTGTCTTGAAGATGGGTGGGATGGATCCACTTACCAGTGGTTCACCCTCCGAGCTGTCATCTGGGGTGTCCACCGGCCCTGCGGTGTAGGCTGGGGCTCTTTCCCCACGATGGGAGGAGGTAGGGGATTCCACAGCCTCTGTCCCTCTCTGTCTGGGTTGTGCTGGGGGGCTTTCGAGCGGCATTCTACAGCCCACTGCCCCTCTCTCCCGCATTTGAAACAGCCCATTGGTTTCTTGGCCATAGTCGATGGCTTCGCTGGTTCGCGCATCGGTTCAGGCGGTGAGCAGCTCCGTTGTTTTCCTCGGCGGTGCCTCTTCAGTAGGTCGATCTCTGCTTCCTCTGCCAGGACGTACCATTCGTCGAGTTGGTGTGGGTCCCCCCGGGGCAGGCAAGCGTCATATAGGTCGTAATTCAGACCATCTTTGAAATAGCTAAGGAGGATGTCTTCCGGCCAGTTCAGCTTGCTGGCAATGGTTCGGAATTCTTGCGTATATTCGGCTACTGGCCGTCTGCCTTGCCTCATCGTTTTGATTCTTTCGCGTGCTTTGCGATCAGCCAGGTGGTCTTCAAATCACCTTCTCAGAGAGGACATGAAACGGTTGAAATCGTTGAGCTCTGGGGCATTGGAATCATGCAAATTCACCAACCAATCGGCGGCCGGTCCATCCAGAGCAGATTGCACGATCCGAATACGGGCTTTGTCGCTAGGGATGTGTCGCCCGTGTTTCTCCATGTAGCCAAGGACTTGGGTTAGGAAAAACCCCAAGCGTGTCAGCTCCCCCTTGAATTTCGCGTCCAGCGGCGGAAGTCTTTGAATGGATCGGTGCCTTCTTCGTCGGTATTGTCTTCCATCCGGATCGCCATCTGCAGGTCGGCAGGGGGGTGGGGACTACTGGATCAGCGGGTATCCCCGGGGCTGCAGGTTCCAATTCCCCCTCAGTGTCTCTCCAGTTGCGGTTCCAGGAGTTGGTGCGGCCGTGGGGCTCAGGATTCTCCTCTCCTAGGGAGCTGAGGGTTCTCTTCATCAAGTCGATAGCTTTCTCTAGGATCCAGTTCAAGTGCTGTGCCCAGCTTCCTTCATCTTCGCTTGTGTGCAGGGATCTCCCCATCTCCTGCTTCCATCCTGGTTGGTTGCCCCCCCCCGTCTCAGGGTCACCTTTCTTGATTACTTTTCCCACTCGCCTTTCTTTCCAACGCCCATTGACCACCGAGGTTTGTGGTTACGGGTCTCCACCACCTCTTCTCCTGAGGAATCTGACCCTTCAGATCCGGATATTTGGTAGGTTTCCAGTTGGGGCAACGGCTGCCTCTCCAGGGGGCTTTCCCCCTTCCCTGCTTCGTCGTCTGACATGGTAATTTTTGCAAAGTCCACCAGCAAGGTTCTTCCTTCCAGGTTGACCAATTTTGCAGATCCTGTCTAATGTAAGGACCCACCTCAATTTACATCTTAAGAAGACAGAACTCTTGGAACGTTTCTTCCAACAGGAATCTTTATTAAGAAAAACTGACTGAAGGCATGCTAGATAGGATCTGAGGGACCCCCCTGATCATTCAATGTTTTAAAGTGTTCCCAGGCAGTCCCACCCCACATTCCTTCTGGTCAATTCAAATTGGCAGATGGCTGGGTGTTAAATCCATTGGATCCCAAACCTTGCAATCTTCCCCCCCTTTTTCCTTGCTGCCGGTAAAAGGAGGCTTCATAGGGAGTGAGATCAAAGGCTGATGGCCGCATTGTTATTGTTAGTACTCCAGAGAGGGAATCCACAGAGGATGTTTCTTTGTAGTTGATAGTAGGAATGCCAGTCATAAACACCAGTGTTTACTCCCCCCCCCTTTGTAGTATGACAGAATCCAAAAGAGAGTAAGAATTGGGTTTTCTCAGAGTAGATAGCTAGAAATAAGATATAATTGGATTCTGACACTGAGTGACATTGGGACAATCACCAGGAGCCTCTTGAGTTCCAGTCCTGCGACTTGGAAAAAAATTGAAACTTGGAAAAAAATTCAGATTAATGTGGGATACCAGAATTAGGGATTCCTAGATAGTGAGATGGCTGAGTGTCCAATATTGTGTGGTGTCATGGAGGAAAGTGAAATTGTGCGGAAACACATGTTGGGCAAAGCCATAAGTCTCTGCCTTCTGCTTGTGGGCAAACCAGAGGCATCTCTGTGTGGTCACTGAGAATCTTAGATTGACCTTGGTCTGATCCATCAGAGCTTTTTTTACCTGCTTAAAACGGAATTTGCAAAGGGATTTGATCAGCAATTAGAAGCTATTCTGAAACCTCAGATTGATTATTGATTCATCAGCTATCTGTGTGGCTGGAAAACAGAATAGCTTCCATGGGTGCCTCTTCCTGGAAACCTAGATTTTCCCACCCTTATGCACCTCCTTCTTGGACCTGGATGAATACACAGCATTGAATGCTCCTGCTTCAGTCCAGACTACTCAATGATGCGGCTGCCTTCAGACAGGATCCCTTCAGTCTCCTCCTGGGGAAAGTCTCAAGGTCCTCTTTCCCTGCATATCTTGTCCAACCTTTCACAGACAAGATTGGAAGAGGAGCAGAGAAATCCTTTACGTATAAATTGTAGAGTGGAAAATTAAAGGGTCTGAAAACTACTATTTTATTTCTCTGGTTGATGAAAAGGAAAATAAATACAGAGGAAATTTCTTAAAGGTACACAGCAAAATAAAAATAATCCCAAGCTGAAATCCCAGACAGCTGTTCTGCTCAACACTTTCTGCAAAGGAGGTTTTATCAGGAAATCAAGAAAGAACTCTATAAGAGGGATGAAGATTTCCCTCCCCAGCTGAAAGCCAGTCAAACATGGCATTTCACATCATTCTGGCATCTCCTGGAGAAGATCAGGCAACCCGGTTGGTGCTTGGTTCCCACAGCTTCTTCCTCACCTCTTTTCCTACTCGCTCTCTCTCACACAGGCACTTTTAGCTGCTGTCAGTAGGAAAAAGTGCCCACATTATTTTTATAAGGTGTCACATTCCGTAGCAAATTCCTCTGAATGACTTTCACAGAGTTCTCTTTAGCAAGATTTATTGAGCTGAAAGGAAAGGGAGCTACAGGAATTCCGGTCGTTCAACATTTTCTCATTTTGAAACACATAGATATGTGTACTGCATACTATCTAAATGGAAAGAATATCTCCTTTCAAGTAAAAGGAATTTTAGAATTCTTCCAACATCACATGTTATAGCTCATGTTTTTACATTTATTCTAGCTGTAAGATGCTCCTTTGTGTTGAGGTCTGGCCTCAGAAGGATAATGTGGCACTTGGGGATGAAGATGCAGACCAGCAGACCAGCACTGGAGGCCAGAATGGAGAAGACCTGAACAGCCACCATGTGTTTCCCTTTGGAGCTCAGGTAGGTGGGCACAAAAGTCACCCAGACACTGCAGAAGACCAGCATGCTAAAGGTGATCAGCTTGGCTTCATTGAAGGCCCCAGGCAGATTCCTGGCCAGGAAAGCCACCGTGAAGCAGATGGCAGCCAGGAAGCCCATGTAGCTGAGGGTGACGTAGAACATGACAACAGCCCCTTCGTTGCATTGCAGGATGATCTCTCCAGGCTGGGAGTGGAGGTCAGAGTCAGGGAATGGGGGAGAAACTCCCAGCCAGAGGGAGCAGATGATAATTTGGACAGCAGAAGAAGAAAGGATGATGGAGTTGGCCAAGCTTTTCCCCAACCATCTCTTCGCTCGGTTTCCTGGTTTTGTGGCCAGGAAAGCCAGCACCACCGTGATGGTTTTGGCCAAGAGGGAAGAAATAGCAACTGAGAAGATGATGCTGAAAACCGTCTGTCTGAGAAGGCAGGTGGCTTTCCTTGGTTTACCAATGAAGAGAGAAGGAGCCAAGAAGCAAAGCAGGAGGGAGACCAGGAGGATGTAGGAGAGGTCCCGGTTGTTGGCTTTGACAAGGGGAGTTTCTAAGTATTGAATGAAGATGATTAAGACAAGGGCTGTGGTTAGGAACAAGAGTAGAGCAAAAGAGACCAGGATGATGCCCAGAAGTTCTTCATAAGAGAGGAAGGTTATCACTTTGGGGATACATCGGACTCTGTCCATATTTGGATATTTATCATCCGGACACTTGGTGCACTTTTCTGTATCTGAGAAAGTCAAAAACCAGTATTTCTTTAATATTCTATTTTTTTATATTTCAAGAAATACCGTTTTTTGGAGAAATGTTTCAGGAACATTTTCCAAGATGTGTTGCTTAACCATTCAACAAGAAAAAAACTGATGATATAATTTTCTAATACCTATGTAGCTACGGTATCTGAAATTAGAGGATTTCTAGTTCATTTTGAATAAACAAAAAAGAGTTGAGCTTCAATGCATGTTTTAATTTGCACTTTCATCAGAATGCTGTGGATAAATCCAGTTCCACAAAGCCTGACCTTTCCTCTGGTGTCACCCACCTTCCCGAGTGGAGATGGTCCCCTCCGGACAAGGAATGCACTCATAGCAGCAAACTGGCTCTCCTTCTCGCACCCGCTTGACAAATCCAGGATGACAATTTTGCACACATTTGGACTGTGGCAGAGACTGAGCAGAAAAAATAGGAATGCCAAAGAAAATAGGTTAGGACTCACCATCCATGGAAAAGGAAAGGAAAAATGGACATTAGACAAGTAGATTCTGGGCTTCACTTAAGTGAACATGAAATCTCTGACTCCTTCCAATCAGGTGTAGGAGATGGGACCCTGGCAGATTCTTTCCTTAGTTCCTCCCTTTTGCTTCTGGCATAACACATTGCAACAAAGTCCTTTTCTAGTTAATAAAGTCTGGAGGGAGGGAATTGAGAAAAGAATTAAGCATTAAGTGACAAACAATTGGTTCCTCCTGATGGTTGTATTAAAAGGCATTGCTCTACTTTTCATACATCCATGGCTATGATGATCTACTCATTAAATTCCCTGGACTTCCGGTTCCGGTTGCAGCGCCTGCGGTCGGGCAAAGAGTATGTTCTCTTTGCCGACCGATTTCCCCCCGCCGGTAGACCCTGGACAGGGTCGAAAGTCGCCCCGGAGAGGCGACCACCGTGGAGG
The DNA here is from genome assembly GCA_023970755.1 of Azemiops feae. Classification (NCBI taxonomy): domain Eukaryota; kingdom Metazoa; phylum Chordata; class Lepidosauria; order Squamata; family Viperidae; genus Azemiops; species Azemiops feae. The sequence continues at coordinate 58,958 of JALGBA010002194.1, read as the reverse complement.
AGGACACTCGTCTGATCCGAGAAATCACCTTTGGGCCGACGGGGAAAAGATCGGCCAGTAACATGGCCAATCACTTAGCTGCTCCAGCCGAAAGTCACAGCAACATCTGAGCATAAAGAACCACCGTGGAAGATCCGGGTGAGACCTTTCCTTCCCTCTTGTTATCTTATTTACTTCCCTGTGAAAAGCTCCTAGAAACTATTCCCTCCTTTGAAAAAGCAGCGTTTGAATACTTGGGGAAAAAAATAACTAATTTTTATTGTGTATTTGAACTGTTGGAATTCTGGGGATCCTGAAAAAAAAAAAAGAAGAAGAAGAAGAAGAAAAAGCCTTACTGTGATTCTCTCTTTCTGCCTGCTTGTTTTCAGTTTAAGTGGAAATTTTTAGGGAGGGGGGTGGAGTGTTTCTTTTCCTTCCCTCCCTTCTGAACATTTTTATCTACTTTAAAAAGAAAAAAAAAACTCTTTGGCTTCTGGGTGGAGTTATGTGGATTGTACGGTTACAATGTATCTCGGAACTTGGTGTGAAGCCCAGAAAGCCTTATCGTAACAATGTAACCATTTGCAGCTGAACTGCTGAACTTGGCGTCATGCCCAGACACTGCTGAACTTTTACTATAAAAAAAAAAAAGAGAAGAATGGAATCCCACTCACAGCTTAACTATGGACTTATACTAGAAAAAATTTTGGAAATGAAAGAAAATTAAGAGAGCATTTCAGGACACTCAGGAAAGAGGATGTTTCAGAGTTAAAAATTGAATTTCAAACTTCAACTGATCATGACACACAACTAGATTTACAACTTAACGAGATGGAGGATTTATATCTACAACCTACTGAAGAGGAAGATGTTACACCTTATATACAAATGATGGAGATTTCTGAGGACCAAAGGCAGAATTCAACTAAAACATCTATAGCTTTAAAAACAACAGAAATGGACTTTCAAACACGAGACATTAAAAATGCTGACAATATATACAAACAACGAATAATCACCATACTGACTAAGATTGATTACATAGTGCAGACAATATTGGGAAAAAGAGAAGAAGACTATGATCAGACGCAACTGTGGGAAAATGTGTATAGTCAAATATTAAGATGGGAGGAGCTAAAGGCCCTATTGTGGAAACCTGCTTGGCATAAAAAGAAAGCTAGAATTAGGTTTAAAAATGAGTGTTAAAACTTTATTTGACGGGTAAAATGGTTTTTAGAGACTTCAAGTGAGCTAATATTTTTGAGATTTCTAAGGTCTAAGATTTTAGTCTGATTAATATTGATGTGAATTATGGATTTGATTATGGTCTGGAATGGCAATTATGGAAAATTGGAAAAGTTAAAACTAAAGGAGTTGTATTGGGATTGGTGAAATATTACTGATATTTTTACTTGCAATGATTGAAGATTGGACTGATTTATAAAAATGTTTGATAGAGTATAGGAAATAGAATATAGTGGAGAAATATTAATATATAGATATAGATATAATAGTTATATTATGTTTACTTTAGAAATAATTAGAAATAATTTAGGCTAATGTAAAATGGTTTAAAAAAAAAAACCTTAAAGTTATATTCATTTATAAAATATGTATGTGAAATAGAATAGAATAAGAGATAGAATTTAACTGAGAAGTATAAAGTGAATAATTGGAGTAATATGTATAGGTTAGGAATAATCTGTATTATATGGATACCCGAACGGTACACTATATGTTTATGTAATGCCAAATTGGAATATGTTAATAGTTAATTAAGCTCGAAAATGGGTGGAAATATTATTTATAGTTTTCTTTTTCTTTTTTTCTTTTTGATTGATAAAATAGAGAGGGAAATTTTAAAGAAGTAACTTAAATTGTTTATGTATGATTATATTTTCTATTTTGTTCTATGGAGTGCCCTATCTCCACGATGAGTCCTAAGCACTTGGTTGTAAAACTAAAAAATTCAATAAAACTTGTTATATATATATATATAAAAAAGGCATCCCTCTACTTTTCATACATCTATAGCTATGATGATCTACTCATATTAAATTTTTGAATAAATTTGTTGTCAAAGATTTATTAAATTGTTATTTCATTAGATTTATTTAAGTTGAATAAAATGTGATTAAGAAGGAAACTTCTGACCAGTAGGATCTGGAAAGGTTTCTTCTGGACTACATAAAGCCTTCCAAAGCTGCTCCCCTTTGACACTCGTTCAAAAGAGTCTCCCAGTTAAGATAAAAAGGAAAATTTCCTCATAAATTGTAGCTGTCAACTTTAAAGCAGATGTTCTTTGTTGATTTGTATTTTTATTTGTGCAATTCTTATGGCTGCCATGCTGCTGAAATAAGATTAAGGGTGAGGACTCCTTGGCGCTCTCTGAGCTTGTTTGTTTGCTTACAGATGTTTCATTACTCAAACTGGGGAACATCATCCATACTGGTCAGTTAGCACTGATAGTGTTACCCAGTTTGGGTAATGAAACATCTGCAAGAAAACAAGCAAGCTCAGAGAGCACCAAGGACCCCTCATGTCAACCCTGAGCTACAAATATTTTCCTTTATTAAGACTAAAGTTTTCTGCATAGATTCTAGAATTCTAGTGAGATTGAGGTGAGATCATGAAAACGTGTCCCTGAAAAAGATTAAATCTTTGGCTGCAACCGATGGGACAGGAGTGTGAGTCCTGTGTCAGAAGGAGATATGTCAGAATCCAGTTATATTTCTTTTCTATCTATCTCCTCTAATCTAAAACCAAGTATTATTCTTTCCTGGATCCTACCATACTTCCAAGGGGGAGGGGGGATATGCAAAGGGGTTTTATTACTTTTACTTCCTCCATTCACTACAAAGTAACCTTTTGTTTATTCACCTCTACTAACCATTACAATAGAACCATTTGACTCTTATCCTCTGAACTTCTCTTCCTTATCGGGAAACTAGAAAATGGGTGGGGGTGAAAAAACACAGACCTCCGGAATCTAGCTTATTTCTCCGTCGTCAAAATAAACTCTGAAGAGCTGGTGAATGATCGTGGAGCCGGAGTGATGTTATCTCTCCTCGGTTTAACACCTAGAGAATTGCCGGCCTGAATTGGCCGGAAGGAATGTGGGGAGGAGTTTGCTTAGGGACACTTTAAAACATCGATGTATAAGGGAATCCCCCCAGATCCTGTCTATCATGCCTGCTATCAATTTCTTGTAATAAAAGTTCCTGTTGGAAGAGACCGTTTCCAAGAGTTCTGCTTTCTTACGATGCAGATTGAAGTGGGTCCTTACATTATATTTCTAACCCCTCCAGTTATCGAAGAAAAGGTCCTTTGTGTTGAAGAACTGCAATTAGGAGACTTCAACTGGCATGGAAAGACAGATCCATATTTAATATTAGTTAAATTGGGCGACTCTTTTTCGCCCAGGGGGAGTGAAGGAAGCTAAGACTCAGGATAAACAATGCCATTCAAAGAGATTTTCAGATGAAGACCCTCTTAATAGCCAAAGGCCAAATTTAAGTAGCCTTTCCTGTCAAAATCTCTCTCCTCGTATCAGGAAGATCTTTTCTTTGAATCAAAGTTGTGTTTCAGTGTTTCAGGTTTCTGGGTCAAGGGATTATGTGAAGTGAAAGTCTTGGACCTCCTTCCTGGGGGCAGAAGCCCAATTGCTCCCCCCAGTTGGGTGAAAGACAGATATGGTTAACTTTGACCAGGTCTGGACTCCTTAAAAATATCACAGACCATGGACCTGCCCTTTCAGGGAGCCATTTCCCAATGGCCTCTCCCTAAGCGGGACAAGATGAAGCTTCTCTCCCAATGGGACCATCAGGAGCTCCATCCAGTCATGATTCAATTTCATTACATTCAGTCCAAACCTCAGTTCAGGGACTGTTCAACAGAATTCCCTCCCACTTTGCTATTTGTGGACAAGCACATTTGACGCTATTAACAACACAACCTCCAGCACTTGAGGGTTTCTCATCCCAGGCTGGACATGGCTGAATCAGCTAAAAACAGTCTTCAATATTACAGCAGCTGAAGAACACCTTGGTCAATAGTACTGAAGCCTCCAAGTGGTCTATAGAAAGAAAACTGTAAGGTTTCTGCTTCCCGTGTTCAATTCTCAGTGAAGGTCACTGACCCTGGTAACTAGCCTTAGTACACATGAAATGGGTCCTAAATCTTTGGAAAAAAGAGAGAAGACACCAAAATTTCTCCAACCTTGTTGAGCAACTTTAGCTGTGAAAGAGCGTCTTCGTAGATAGTAAGTCTCTGTTTTTCCAAAGTCCCCATTTGCTGATTGATGGGATCGTCCTTGGGGAGAATCAACCAGCTCAGGATTCCCAGGTCTGCTGCTATATCTCCATTTTGATCCAAGTACAGTTTATCATGAGAAATATTGCAAAACTCATTCTTCTGCAGAAAAGGATGGAACTACAATGGGAACATCCAGGAATTTTAAAATCTGAAATCCTTTTTTAAAAATCCCATTTAGCCATTTGAATCTTTCTTCTGCAGTTGTCTAACATCAAAATATGCTTATTTAGAAAAACAGGTGCTTCTGCTATCTTCATAAATAAAAAAGAAAGGTTCAGCAAAATTTCTCAACCATATATTGGCAAAATATATATTAACAAAATATAATTGATGCTATTGGTAAGTTATAGGGAACATTCTAGAGCAGGTGACCAAAAATGAATCATAGAAAAAAAGAGATTATTCATAAACGTCTAGAAAACATCAGGTTGGTTATGAGAAACCGTTTAGTGACCGTGCAAAGTTACAAGGGCACTGAAAAAAGTGACTTATGACAGTTTTTCAGACGCTCATTGCAGCATCCCAGGGTCACGTGATCAAAATCAGAATTCTTGGCATGTACTTATGATGGTTACGGTTTTTGAGGGTCACGTGATCTCATTTTGGGGCTTCTGACGAGCAAAATCAACAGGGAAGCCAGATTCACTTAACAACCGTGATACTTGCTTAACAACTGCAATGATTCACTTCACAAGAAAGGGCAAGAAAGGTCGTAAAATGGGGCAAAACTTACTTAACTGCCTTGCTTAGCAACAGACATTTTGAGCTCCATTGTGGCCGTAAACCCACCACTGCCTTGTGCAGCCTCTTCCAGCAACTGAGGGAAGCTGCAGAGAAGCTCCAGGTCTCCTCAATGCTGTTCCAGAGGGAGGGAAATGGGGAAAGGAGCTCAGCCACAAGAGAGGAGATTCCGGCTGAATGAGAGGAAGAACCTCCTGAAAGGAGGAGCCGTTTCAGAACTGAGCCCTTAAAGCAGAGGAGTTCAGCCTCCCCTTCACTGATGACGCAAAGACTGAGCAGCCATCAGTGGGAGGAGCTTTAAGTGGGATTCCTGCAGAGAGGAGGGTTGGGCTAGATGGTCTCAGGGTGTCCTTCAAAGTTACAGATGTAAACTTCTACTATGCTAATCACAAACCCATAAAGACATGAGTTTATTTAAAAATGCATACATCCTTTTACAATTAGCAGTGTTTAAAACCAAAATTTATCTGTTATGGTTTAGAATATTGTGTCTCTAGCAATTAGATTGGCCAAACCTGTTGATCTTTTGCAGCATAAGAAGGTTGAGATGGTTCCCCTCCTTCCCCTCTGGATTCCCTTTCCAAAGGAACCGAGATTAATGGATCCATATTGGGACCCCCATACCTGCCATGGCTGCAGCCTTGGAGCCCCCAAGATCTTTTCTCCCTCCTTCCTTCTCCTCCTCGATCTGGAGGAATAGGCGGCATTCAAGGCCTGGGCCAGAGTCTTCATGATACTGTAATAATGGAGGGAACTGTTGACCCTTCCCCTGTTCCTTTTCTCCTGGGTCTCCAGCGGGGCTTTCTGGGTGCATCTTCTCCGGCCTTTGACAGAAAAGAGGTGCTTGGAAAGAGAACAACGGAAATAATGATCTTGAAAGGGATATTCCACAAAGAAATAGGGTTCAAAGGCATCATCCATTAGCCTTTCATTTCCCAGAAAAACAAAGCTCCAAATACTATGGATGTATTTGTAAAGTCTTTTCTTTTTCAATGTATATCTTCCCAAAACTGTATTGATCCAGACTTTCCCTTCAACGGGTCCTGTCAAATGCATAAGTGCAAAATGGAAAGGAAGAATTCTGTCCGTAATGGGAATATATTCCACAAAGTGAACAAAGACATTGACTTGCCTCCACTTAGTAAGTGCATTCCTGAGGGCTGCTGTATATCCAGTTGTTGAGAACAGTTGTGATATGACCACACAAATTCCATTTCTGACAAGCATAGGAGGGAAAGTCCTCATGAAATTCTCTCCATTCTCTGTGTCTGAAGCAAAGAGGCCAATCAAGGTCCATCTGAAATGGAGGAGCAGTTGGACAATTGCTGGGTAGTGGAATCCTTTTTTCGGGAGCATCCAGTGGAAAAAGGGGAATTTCCTTTTATCACTCAGAGCCTCTGAAGCACTACGATCACTGATCTGAAAAAGCATTGAAAAAAGCTGTATTATATTGGGGGTCAGATAAAGTACAAAATAATAGCTTTTAATAAATTCAGCTTGGGTTTTGTTCTGTTTCTTGCATTGGTAGACATTGAAGAGGCAGGACTCACAAACAGGAACTTCCTTATTCACAGCTAAACAGAACTGAAAACAAAATGGCTCCACCCCGTTTTATACATTCAGCCTGGGGCGTCGCCAGCCAATCAATGCAACGTATTCTCCCACTCAAAATGCATCCCAGTCAGCCTTTGCAGACAGCCAGGCTGGTACAGCAGGCCACGTGGGCTGCTGGCTGAAACAGGGCAGCTCCTGCACCTGTTTCTAATAAAGCCCAGTACATAAGAGTTTTGATGAACAAATTAAATAGATAATTGTTGATTAGCCATTATGCCATATCAAGAAACAGAATATTAAATACAAAGCATTAACAACATTGTATATAAAAATTGAATACAAGAAACAAATGAAATAAAAAAATAAGAATAAAAAACATGAACCGTATTTCTGTATCTTCCCTTCAATTTATTGCAATCCGACCCACATATGCAGATGTGAAGTGAATTGTTTTGTTCCAATAAAGGGCTGTATTATATGTAAATGTTTAATTCTAACTGCAGAGTCAACATATTGCTTTAACAAAAGTATCTCAATAGGTAGTTTGTCTAATGTGCAATGCACGATTCTGATCTCTCTCTTTCTTATGCAGTTGACATTCAACATTCCAGATTCTTGGTGAAGCAATCTTTTGATTTTTTTTTTATTTCTATCCCACCTTATTATTTTTTCAGAGATGGGGAGGTCACAACTCCTAATATAATTTGTCAGTTGCAGAATCCAAGAGGGTTTATTTGCAATATTGTACGTTCCAACACAGAGAACTTTGGGACTCTGTCAGGTTCCAGAGGTTTAACTGTACACCAAGAATTACAGCCATGTGGAAAAGAAAGAACGCCCTCTTTGAGTTCTGTGGTTTTACCTATCAGGATATAGCAAAAAGCATCTGGTCTTAAGCAGTTCTTAAAACTAGATAAATACAGCCTCAGATGAACAATAACCCATGACATATTACACCATGTCATCATTTATTTTACAAAAAGAAAGGCAAAACGGAGAAGCCGTGTGTGAAAGACGAAGCACACCCTGACTGCTTCCATAGGTATGAAGAGGCTAAGAGGTAGCCTGGTGCTGCTGATCAAGTGACCTTGATTAATTGATCATCAGCAAGGGTGACTGCCTCTATAAAAGCCAAAGTTTCAGGAGTTTGCCCGTCTCCAGCATTGCGTTGTGTGTTAACACAATGCCAAAAGGTAAAGACTTCAGCAATGATCTTAGAGAAGCAATTGATGCTGCCTATCAACCTGGACTGGGTTACAAGGCCATTTCAAAACAATTTAAAGTCCATCATTCTATAGCGAAGAAGATTATTCACAAGTGGAAAACATTCAAGGCAGTTCCCAATCTGCCCAGGAGTGAACATCCCAGCAAGTCCACCCAATGCTCAGAGATACTGCAAAAAATTCCAAGAGTTCCACCTCAGACTCTACAGGACTCAGTGAGCATGTTAAATGTTCATGGCAGCAGAATTAGAAAAGGACTGAACAAGAAGGGTTTCTTTGGAAGGGCTGCCAGGAGAAAGCCTCTTCTCTCGAAAAAGGACATGGCAGCCCGGCTGAGGTTTACCAAGTTGCACCTGAATAAATGGCAAGACGTCTGGAACATTCTCCTTTGGACACGAGACCAAAGTGGAGAAGTTTGGCCATAACACACAGAGCCACGTCTGGTGAAAACCACACAGAGGCTATCAGCACCAACATGCCTCACCAACTGCCAGGCACAGTGATGGAGGGATGAGGATTTGGGCTTGTTTTGCAGCCAGAGGACCTGGGCACCTTGCGGTCATTGACTCCGCCATGAACTCCTCTGGATACCAAAGTATTCCAGAGTCAAATGTGAGGCCATCTGACCGACATCTGAAGCTTGGTGGACTTTGGGTCATGCGAGAGGACGACGATCCCAAGCACACCCACAAACGGCTGAAGAAGAAAAGAATCCAGGCGTTGGAATGGCCCAAAGTCCAGACCCCAACCCAATTGAAATGCTGTGGTGGGACCTCCAGAGAGCCGTGCAGAAACAAACGCCCACAAACCTCCATGAACTGAAGCCACGTTGTAGAGAAGAGGGGGCCAAAATTCCTCTCACAATGATGTGAGGGCCTGATGAAGTTATACAGAAAACGATTACTTCAAGTTATTGCTGCTAACGGTGGTTCTACAAGCTATTGTATCATAAGGTGCATTAAGTTTTTCAAACATGGCTTCTCCATTTTGGCTTTCTTTTTGTAAAATAAATGAGGAGATGGTGCAATATGTCGTGTGTTGTTCTTTATCTGAAATTGTAGTTACCTACTTTTAAGAACTGCTAAAGACCAGGTGATTTTTATCAGATGTCCTGATGGGCAAAATCGCAGAACTCAAAGAGTCTGGATTTTCCTTTTCACATGGCTGTATTTCCCCTGATTTTAGACAAAGATGAAATTGCATAAATTCCCAATCCAGCTCTGAGTCAGCAACTGAAGTCCCTTTATCCATCCCCAAAATACTCCTCAGGTCCAATGATTGGATTTATTTCAGTAGAGGCATATTTTAAGCCCCAAACTTCAGTTCAATATAAGGATTTGCGGGTCACTTTGGCATTATATATTCTAATAATTGGGAAGAAAGCTGGATAGTTATGTTTTTTCTAAATTTAAACAGTAACTTCAATCATTCCCTTGCTCTAAGTAGGCTCCTTTGATGATGGCAGACCCAAGATTCAGTCTCAGAGAAAAGTAACGCTGGGTAAGGAAAGATATTACTTGCTGTACTGGCTACATTTGTCTTCCAAAGACCACAACTTTTGACTTTCATTTATCAATAATCGGAGAATTATTGATAGGTGCCACGTTTTCTCAAGAGTCTACACAATGTAACCCATAGGATAACAGTACTGCATTATCAGTTTAAACCAAGGTGTATTTAGCAAGTAAGAGGCTCAGTGGCTTAAAGACACTGAATCTGTTCCAGCAGTTCGTGAGCTGTCACTGCATGGTGGGGTGAGCTCCCGTCGCTTGCCTCAGCTTCTGCCCACCTAGCAGTTCGAAGGCCTGTGACAACGCTAGTAGATAAATAGGTACCACTTTGGTGGGAAGTGTGGCGTGTTTCATGCAGATGGTAGGGCCCCTACCAGTGCTGGACTTGCTGGGATGTGACACCCAACTGTGAGGAGACATCGGTGGTGAGAGAAGCCTGGATGATGCCACAGGAGACCTCTGGTCTTTCTGGTGCGGAGCCAGATCACCCCCTGTGGGGTACCTGGATGAGCTCATGAGCACAAACTGAACAGACTAGCATTCCTCGGCTACGAAACAAACACTATATAGTCTCCTGGCTATTTATACCTTTTCCATATGCTAAATAAATAAACAATTTAGCACGTTAGGCATGTACATGAGAATCCTTCCTCAGTCCTGGTAAGTCATTAATATCTAGACTGAATAAGATGCTTTCAAATATGTACTCTTTTATGTTACACCTAGGTAAGTATCTATCCTTCTTCTCGTGGCTCCAGAGCCCAAACCTCCCTCTCAAACAAGGGCTTGTGGAAAGTGCTTGGATCAGGGCCAACAGTCTGAGTTCCATTTTAAGGGAAATCAATTTCCTCCATTATATTTCTTCATTTACTGTATCAAATGCTGCAGTAACATCTATAAAGCCAGAAAACCGTGGTTTACCCGACTGACATATTGTGTAATTAGCTATTTCAAAAGAAATCTGTTGTCAATATTAGATTATTAATTTATTGATTAATTATTATACAACTGTGTGAAACTTTTTCCTCTACTTAAAACCTTCTTGTTCTTCTGCAAGGAATATACGTTTCTTCTAACCAACCTAGAGTTTACTTAAGAGGAACATGGTATATATTTTAGCCATAATATCCATTAGTCTAACTAACCAGTAATTGCTAGAGTCCTATTTATTCCATTTTCTTTGTATAAAGAAACACTACTCTTGCCAAGTTGAGTACAACTGGATATGTCAGGTATTATTGCTATGTGAAAATGAACATGCCAATAGTTCACCCACAACTAGGGATATTTTTTGAATAGCCAGGAGAAAGTCCTCTACAGGGACCTTACAGCTTTTCAGGCCTTTTATGAGGAATTTAAACATAAACATAATAGAAAAAACATAATTGATATGTTTGCTAATAGGGAGAAAAGCAACTCTTGAATTCCATGTAGAAGGTATGCTTGGATCTCTTGCTCACCCACCACCATCCCGCTCACTTTACCAGACAGAGAATAACACACAAACCTGGGGGACTTTGTAGGTGTCTGCTAATGTTGACATCTGGATGGAGATGTCCCTGCTAGCTGAATCAAGAAGAGCCAGGAGGTTCTCCTTCCTTCCACAGCCATAGTTTGGGACATTGGCTTCTCCAGTAGAGAGAATGTCCAGCAAGGCATCTCAAGTACGTGAAGGGCTGAAATAGTTGTCATGGAGGTTGTAGCCAAGTGTGAGATTGTGCAGGAGCTGGGGATTCTTGTTGACCAGTTGATTGGCAAAAATTAATGGTACGGTGTATGAAAAACCAAAACAAAACTCACTGTAAAAAATGTTCATGTTATTATCATCAATAGCAACAACATTTTTTTCAAGAATTTATTCCTTTTTGTTTCCACAAGCCTACTGAGTCTTAAGCCAATATTGATCCAAAACCAATAATCAGTTATACAAATAGGGGAATGGGCTGCGGAGAGGCAACGACAACTGTTAAAATCACTACTTTAAACAAAACAAATTCATGCGATGAATTCAGGAGTGAATGGGGAGAGGAAAATAATCTGATTGCCTTTGGGATTTTTTTAACCCCATCTCTGGTTTTGAGTCTCTTCTACAAAATAAGAAAAAAGAGGAAATCAAAATCATCCAGGAAATTAGAGAAGTTCTGTAATATAGAAGCAAGTGAAAAGAAGAAGAAAAGAAGGAAAGTGTGAGAATTAGAAAATGGGGGGAATGCAAGTCCATCATCTTGAACAACTTACAATGGAGATGGAACAAAAGGAGCCATGTTGAAAGACAGCATTATATTCGATAATACTGTTTCCGTTGTGACTATACCAATGAGATGGTATCCTGGCCTGTAAAAACTCCATGGTTTATTTTCATCCTGGTGCTCCAAACTCCGTGGGCATTTCGTTCCAAGCTTCCCAGAGACCAGCTGGGACACCAGCAGCATCAGAACCAGCAGCAGCAGGTCCATAATTCATAGGGCTTTATTAAATCTCTTCCTGTTTCTAACACCAACAGCAGAGAACAATTGGAAGAATACAAAGCACTCTCAGAAGGTGGAGATGCCAGAGACGTTCCTGATAGAAATAGAGAAACACTCAGCTTCACCTGGGAGGAGAGAGAGGTACAATCAAGAGCAGATCCCCTGCCTGTCGCAAAACGTGTTCCCTCAGAGCTTGACCTAAAGAATTTATCCTTTTGTGATACAAGGTCCTTTGCTTATGGCTTCAGTTTGATGTCTCCATCAAAGGCACAGAGATCTCAAAGACCCAGGTGGTCATAATTACAGTGAGAAGCAACTTCTCCTCTTGGGATCCTGAACTTCTTCTGGGCTCCATGTGCAGAGGAGACACCGGAGAAAAGCATGTTAGTGAAAAATCACAGATACATTCCTGGGGGTTCTGTTCTGTTGTGGTTGTGGTCCTTCTTGTCAGGACATGTCCAGAAAGTGATGCTGGAGGAAGGTAGCTCAGTAACAAGGGAACTGATGTCTTCTGTCCTTCAACGTGGTCTCCTTGTCTCCAGAGACTGCTGGGGAAGGTCACCCAGAGCTGTGGAGTTTGGTGCCACTCTAGGTTGGTGACACTTAACTCTTGTGTTACCTCTCTTCTAACCACCAAGGAAGCAACCAGACCCCTTGGATTCTGCCTAATGTTAAGACGAGTGGGGCCTGTTTGGGATTTTCTTTTATATCAGAACTTCATATATTAATCATAAATTGCACCTGATTTTAAAATTCCTTGTGCCTGAAGTGAAATTTTGTTTCCCCTCTTTTCTAAGCAATATCAATTTTGGGATGAGAGGCAGGAAAGTGACAGCCTGTGGGCTGCATCGTTGGCTGAATAGGGAGAAGGTCATAGAGTTGGTGGAAGTTTTTTCTTCTTCACACTTTCGGCATTGTCTTTACGTATTGATGTAAGATTCTTTGTATGTTGAAGTTTCTTTCTGGTTTATTAAATCAAGAATGGACTGAAAGGTCTGAAGCTGAGATGTATTAATTTATTTATCAAATTTATTGGCCTCCCATCTTCTGGCAGGGTAACTCTGGGTGGCTTACAAAGGTGGGGTCGGTTCCCACACCCAAGATGGTGCGACCTGTTTTCTAGCCACATGATTTTTGGAGATCTGATGCCCCTCCCCCCTCTGGTTGTGTGAATGCCCTTGGTGGGGTGTGACATTCCCATCTCTGAGGCTGTGGGGTGAACCCCTTCCCTAAAAAACCTCCAAGTGCTTTGAAGCTGCTCTTGGGGGACCTGTGTCCCTGGTTCATTTGGATCAATTGTCCACTGATTTTGTCTCTTATCTGGTTGAGGCTTCCTGATACGTCCGCCTTTGCCTAGAAGGGAGAACTGGGGAGGGGGCTGAGTGGGGGGATCTGAAGGAATGGGCAGGTCCCTCCTTACGGTGAGGAACACATGACAGCCCGTATCTCAGGCTCTACGCTCCATGCCTGGCTTACCAGGTCCTTGGTGGCTCTGGGTTCAGGCTGTTGTTTTTGAAGGCCAGGCTGAGGCATTAAAAGGGCTTCTCTCCTCCATGAGGGTCTCTGTCGTGTCTCACTGAAGCCTGGATGGGCCCAGAGGCGAGGAAGCCCCTTTCCAGTCAGAAATGAGCCCACCCTGATTTCTGGGTTCACCCCAGGAGAGACTCCAGAGGAGAGGAGTAGAGATGGCTGCTGTCATCAGGGATTCATCCTCTTCCTCCCAAATGACCAGCATTCCCCCAAACACAGTCCTTGCTGCGCTGGTTCTCCCTTTGGCTTTGCAAAGGGGGATTTTTCTGATTTATCTTGAGCTGAAAGTGTTCAGGACACCCAGCAGCCCATTCTGGGCCTCTGCCCATCCGCCTCCCTCCTTTGGGGCAGCACCAGCTGTTCTTCCAGGGTCTCTGGCTGAGAAGGGGAGTCCCGCCTGCCTGGGATCTGGTCCCTCCAGGCTGGCTCTTCAGGACCAAGCGAGCATCCCTCTCGGGGGTCCCAAGTGGGTCCCACAAGGGGAGCAGTCCCGACGTTGCTCAGAGTGTCGATGGAGTCTGCCCAGGGCTCCCTTCCTTGGAGTTGGGCAGAAATGGCCCTTCGCAACCTTCTTCCCCCTTTTGCCTTCCACCTGCAGAGGGGAGGGCGATCCCGCCAGGCTGAGTCTTGGACTGGATTAACCCCCCCACCTCACATTCCAGCTGAGGGGCCATAAGAGGCCAGGCTTAGTGACAGACATAATGGGAGGGGGGCTCAGATCCCACTCCCTCCCACGAGGGGTCCCCCAACCTCCACCCCCCCAGTCTTGGAGAGGATTGACCCACCCAACTTTCTGCTGGAGTGCCCTAAGGGGCCAGAACGAAAACACACACACACACACACAGTCAGGATGGGAGGGGGCTTGTATCCCTCTCACTTCCAGGCGGGGTCCCAAAACGTCCCCCTCCCAGGGAACCCCCAGAAATGCTGCCAGCAGCTGCTTTCCTGCAAGGAAATCCTTTGCCTTTGCTTGGCAATGCCAGGGAGACCCTCTAAAGGCGGGATTCCTTCCTGGGGCTCCCAAGGAGCATCCAAACCTTCCTGGCATCTAATGGAAAAGAAGTCCAAAAGGAAGGAAATCCCTGCGCTGGCTGCTATTGGGGCTGGGAGGGGGCAGGAAACCCCCCCGCCACTTTTACCTCCGCCCGGAGTGCCGCCCCTTGCAAGATCCCCCACCCTCTCCGAGCCCCTCCCCATTGCAGTCTGCCCTCTGGCAGGGTCCCCTTCCTGGGGAGGCTGCGCGGCGGCTCCTCCCGGCCCCCCTTGCCGGGACCCCCTGCAACCTCTTGGCCCCGGAGGGGGTGGCCGGGGGGGCTCCGGGGTGCAGAGGGTGGGGGGGGGCAATGAAGCCGGGGGAGCCTCTGCCCCTCCCCCCCGGGGGCCTTTTCATCAGGCTGGGGACAGATAGAGAAGCGGGCAAGAGGCAGACGCGCATGCTCAGTTCCCTTCTGAGGCTCGCGGGCTGCCAGGACTGCGCCGCCTGTGGAGTGCGCCCCCTGGTGGTCTCCGCCGGCCACGGCAGCTCCCCTGGCGAGACAGAGGCCGGAGAGACGCGCCTTTGCCTCCTTTGCACGACCATCCCAGCGGCCCGAGATCTGACGGGTGGGGGGGAGTGGAAGATGGGACACGGAGGAGCTCGTCTCGGCTCACGATTGACCCCGGGGGGTTCCTGCGCATAGTCCGCATCCTCTTTGCCTGCCTGGCGCAAGGGTTAAGCCCAGAGAGGCGTCAAGTCCTAGAGCGGAAAGGAGCACCGGCTTCCGGCCTTCCTCGCGAAAGATCCTCCCACCTGGAATTCTTCCCCCCCCATCCAGGAGCTACTGCGGTCACGTTCTCTCGCGCATGCTCCCTTCGTCCTCTGAAGCTGCCGAGGAGGCTTCTCCGGGCGTTCTGCGCGCGAGGCTCGGAGGCTTCCCTGAGGCTGGGCGGGGGGGCTACGCGGGAGGGGGTGTTGCGCGAGGCAATCCGGCTTCGCTCTGCCCCCCCTGCAGGGGCGGGGCAAGGGGGACGGCCCCTCCCCTTTCCCTGCGTGGAACTGCTGGGAGGGGGCGCCGCGGAGGGCTTTTTGGCGGGGGTGGGGACTGCGGGGGGGCATCCAGGGGTGAGGGGGAGGACGGACCCTGGGCGGCCGAGTCCCAAAGACGGTGCCCCTCCCCGTGGGAAAGGAGTGGGGGATTCTCCCACGGGGAGGGAGGAGAGGTCTGGTATGAATAGGGAATTATGGGTTCTGTGGTCCAGGATCTCGGTTGGAGGTTGGCGTTCTGGGGTTACGCTCCCCCCTCCCATACACACACAAACACACAACTATCACAAGTTGCACAGTAGGATATTGATAACTAACATCTCTCTTCTACATCTGGAAGAGCCCCAACGGTCCCTTTCCCAGCCAATTCCCCAGGGGAAGAGGGGGGAGTTGTTACCCAAGCACATCTGCAAGGCCCAGGACCCCCAACCCTTTTCTACACGATAAAGAGGGGCTTTTTATGGGTGAATACAAGGGATTCAGGAAGAAACTGGCACCCCTTGAATCCCTTGAAAGAAAACAAAGCCGGCATTTGGGGAAAGGAGATGGAAAGGGGGGAGGGGCTCTTTGGGGGGCTGATCCTGGCAGGCAGAAACAGGGCTCCCCTTGCACCCGGCCCTCCTTTTCCCCAGAGGAGCAAAGTTTGATGGGAAGGAGTGGGGAGGGAAGTCCGAAGTCTGAAATAACCCAGTGACACTTTTTTCCTAAAGCCAAGTTCTCAGGCAGGAAACTTTTCCATTCGGGGCCTTCTGGGTCAGTGGGAGAAGCTGCCCCAGACTCCCACCTGTCTCTGCCCAAAGTCCCCCCTGGAGGATTCGGCCACAGAGCAGAGCGGAAAGTTGGAGGATAATAATTCTCCCTCTCATGAGGGATCCCTGGCTGATTCAACTAGTTCTTGGACTCTGAGATTTCTCTGGAGAGAAGTGAAAGGGAGATAACCCCCATATGGTTCATAATGATAGGGGCAGAGATCGAATTAAATCCCTCATCTAGAATTGAGAGGTTTGGGAGCCCCATCCTTGAAATTGGCCCCGGAGGGAATACAGGGCACCTGTGGCTGAAGATAAAAAAGAAATGTGACATTCGTTGCCATCGTGGTTAAAGAGAAAATCCCAGGGGATCAGTTAATGCCTGAGCATGTCACGGATCTGAAATTGCTGCCTGCTGAGTTGGAGCCAAAATTTACTTTACTTAGAAAGCTGATGCTCAGTGGCACCACCGCAAAAGGGCTGATACAATAGTCTGGCCAGATTCCAAGGTAAAAATCAACTTTAGTGAAAAACTAGTTACCAGAACTTTGCATAGTTGAAGAAAAACTTACAAACACGCACAGAAGTGAGAGAAAACCAAGTGAAAAGAGATGGAGAAATAAAGGAAGCCTCCCCACGGGAGGGAGGGAGGGAAGGGGAGATCAGGAGCCTCATGTTGCAGATGGAAAGCTGATCTGCAAAACCCAACTTCCATCTTCAGAGACCCGGGAATACAGAAGCCCATGTTCTCCTGCCACCCTTTCCCATGCAGAGGCCAGGCTAGGGGGCTCTTGCAGGGATGCCAGACAGGACTCTGCCCGGCTGGGTGGGGAGCCCCTCTTGGGAGAAGGAAGCTGTGGGGGGGCTTGTGTTGGGGAAGGGAAATAGATCTGCAAAATCCCCCTCCGAGTCCCGTCTTCTGAGTCCTGGGAAGGGGGAGCCCAAGTCCCATGTTCCACTGCCACCTCTTTCCATGCATGGGGCACGGGGGGGGGGAACTCCCCACCCCCCCATTCCTTGGAAGAGACTAACCTGGTTTATGGGTTCCAGGGTTGCATGTTGGGGGGACGCAGCCCCCAGGGTTTCTCCACCTTCGCTTGGGCTTCGTGTCTTTCCGGGAGAGGCTCCTGTCGGGGGGAAGCCATGCAGGGCCGGGTCTTCCAAGGGGGGGGTCAGCATTGCCTGGGAGGAAAAGGCCTCACCCTGGAGGGGACCCTCCGTGACTCTGAGGAAGATGAGGGTCCCCCCCCCTGGCCCCTCCAGACCCCCCAGCTGAGGAAACCCTCTTCACTGCAGTCTTTTCTGGGGAAGGGGCTTAAGCCCCCCTCCCTCTGCAATTCTGGGGGGTTTTGCCTCGTTCTCATCACCCCCAAAGCTTTGAACTTTCCTCTTTATTTGACCCCCCCCCTTTGGCTTGGCTTCTTCAGCCTCTTCTCCATCAGGCAGAGGGCAGGGAAGCTCCCAGGCAACCATCTCTTCCCCCTGCTTGATTGGCTGCTGGGTTGTCACGATGAAGGGGGCGGGAATAGAAGCAGCCGCTAGAGAGAAAGAGAGGCGGGATTTTTGTCTCCCCTGAGAACTGGAGGATTTGAATGGGAAATCTGCTTTCTCTTAGGAAACCCTGCTCAGATGCAGCCCAGAATCAGAAGGGGGGAAGGGTCAGAGAAAATGAAGCAATATTTAAAAATATATTAAAAAAACAAAGGAAAACTTGAAGACTTTAACATAAGAAAAATAAAAAGTGAACACTAAAAAAAGATAAATGATCAAACTCTGTAGAAAAAGTTGTTTAACCCTATAGAGTGTGATCTATCATCCATCCATCCATCTAATCATTAAATTTATTGGCCACCCATCTTATCACAGGGTAACTCTAAAAGATGGTGGTGATGCCCAGAAGTGTGGTGGACGGTGCAACCTGTTTTCTAGCGATATGATTTCTGGAGATCTGGTGGACCTTCCTCTGGTTGTGTGGATGTACTTGGGGGGGGGGAGGGACCCCTTTGACCTTCCCATCTCTGAGGCTGAGACTTTCTGTACCAAAAAACCTCCAAGGGGTTTGAAGGTGCTGTTGGGACTGTTTTGTTCCTGGTTTATTTGGATCAATTTTTCGGGGACTATGTGTCTGAACTTGGGGGGGGGGGACATTAATATGGACTTCTTGGCCTGGAAGGGAGAATGGGGGGGGCTGAGTGAGAGGGGGGAACTGAAAGGACAGACAAGTCCATCCTGGCAGTGAGGAACAGAAGGTGGCCCATATCCCAGGTCCACGACTGGAAAGTTCTCCCTCTGAACCTCCCTCAGATTCTGCTCTCAGTGCCTGGAGACCAGATCCTGGGGGGCTCCTGGTTCAAGCTGTTGCTTTTCAATGCCAGGTGGATGCGCAATTAGACTCTCCCTTCCAGGCTGCTCACAGCCAAGTCTCACCGAAGCCGGGTGATGCCCAGAGAGGAGGAGGAAGCCCCTCCTCGGTCAGAAATGGGCCCACCCCAATTTCTGAGTTTGTCCCAGGTGGGACCCCAGAGGAGAGGAGGAGGGGAGGCTGTTGTCATCCCTGGTTTGTTACAGGCTCTTAGGAGGCTCCACATGGACCTCTGGCTGGTCTCAGGGAGGCTGCGAGGACCCCAGGCTGGTCAAGTAGGTTGTGTGAAGGTGGTCCTTGCCAGAAGTAAAGTGTCCCCAATACAGGTAGGCCTCGACTTACGACCACAATTGAACCCAAAATGTATGTTGTTAAGTGAAACATCTATTAAGTGAGTTTTGTCTGATTTTATGACCTTTCCTGCCACAGTTGTTAAGTGAATCCGGCTTCCCCATCGACTTTGGTTGTCAGAAGGCTGCAAAAGGGGATCCTGTGACCCCCCTGGGACACAGAAATGGCCGTAAACATGAACCAGTTGCCAAGCATCTGAATTTTGATCACGTGACCAATGGTCATAACTGAAAAACGGTCATAAATCACATTTTTCAGTGCGGTTGTAACTATGAGCGGTCACTAAATGAACTGTTGTTAAGTTGAGGACTTCCTGTATATACTCTTGTTCAGCTTCTCTCCAATGAATTAATGTACTTCAGGGTTCCCATAATTCACTGATTCATCGGCCAACATGTTCAACCTCGGAAAACAAACCTTGGTTAAAAATTGCAAATGTGAATGTAGCCATTGTGGAAGTGACCGGGTTAAGCGGGTTGTGTGGATATCCCCAGAGTCAGTTTGGTGTAGTGGTTATTCAATACCAGGGGACCCTGAGTTCTAGTCCTGCCTCGGGCACCAAGCCAGCCAGGAGACTCTGGGCCAGCCACTCTCTCAGAGCCCTGGGAAAGAGGCGATGGCAACCACTTCTGAACAACCTGGCCAAGATCTCTGGGTCAGCTTCACCTGTGGCCTTTCTGACAACCTTCACACCCAGCTGGCCGAGGCTGCCGGCCTCACTGCGCCTGGCTTCCTCCTTGCCGGCCAAGCGGCCTCCAACTTGGCTGAATTTGGGCTGATCTTTGCAGCTGGTTGTGTTGTGCAGAGGGGCACACAGGTGTCTTGCAGGGCCTGGGGGCTGCAGGGGGTCCCCCCTTCCTGGTAAGGGCAGGGATGAAGGAGTGCTGGGGGAGAGAAAGGCAGGGGGAGCCCCTCACCCCATCTGGTCTGGGCAGCTCAGGTGCTGTCGGAAAGCCCACCTCTGAGGGAGGGGCCCTCCTTGTGATTGGCTGGGAGGGAGAGCAGTTCTGACATCACAGGTGGGGGCGGGGGGCACCTGCAGGCCAGGTGGGCCTGGTGGGGTCCAGGGGGGAGGGGAGGTCAGCCTGGGACACTGCTGCAAAGTCTCCCCTGGGGCAGCCAGGTGACTCTTCCTCCTGCCCTGGGAAGTGGGGGGCCCCAAGCGGAGGGGTCCCTCTGGCCTTGCAGAGAAGGGGAGGGGCTCTGCCCTGAGGGAGGGGCCAGGGCAGAGGGGGGGGGCAAATGGGGTGGGGGAGCCCCAGGCTGCCTCTGTGGCCAAGATCCCAGTCTGTGGCCAGCTTTCTTGGGATCCAGCGGGTGGGGGTTGTTGACCCAGGTGTGTCGGGTTGTGTGAAGCTGACCCAGGCTGGTCCTGGCCAGAGGCACAGACCAAGGCAGGAGCAGAGTTTCTGGTGCTCCTTATAAGGGGGTTGACTGGGGGTTTCAATGCCTTCTGGGGGATCAGGACTGGATTTGGCCATCCTCAGCAAGCCCAGATGTGCTGGGACCCCCTCAGTCCCCTTTGCAGGACCCCACAGCAGAGCCCCTGCGAGGGTGTGAATGCCCCCCAGGTGGGTGGGGCTTCTGGGTGACCTACAGAATTGAGCTAGTGAGCCAGACTCCATTAACCATCATGGAAGTGTGGGATCCCCTTAACCTGGACCAGGAAGAAACCCTCTTTCCTGGGCTGTCTGGGGTCATCAACTGACTGAATGGGCCAAGTTCACAGCTCACTTTAAGGGCATCCAGCTGTTTCCAGGCGTTTCGGTGGCGGTTTTAGCAAGCTGGGCGCACCTCAGCCGGGCACTGCCCACAGTTGGTCGTGAATCTTTTCTGGGGGTGCAAAAGAGTTGGGTTCAAAGCGGCTTCCGTCCCCCTTCCTTCCCCAAGGAACCTCTGAGGACCTCTAAGGGTCTCGTCCTCGGTCGGCCATGGAGCCCCTGAAAATATGGACTGAGATTTTAATACACCTTTATCCCATTTCACACATTCCAGTGGGAGGGAACCTTCCCCTGTCCTGGGTGCGAAGCAGGTCATCACGCTAAGCCAGCATCTGGTTTACATATTTTGGCATGGAGCATATTGCCAGCATAGCAGTTCTCTTTCATTAACCTGGGTTGAGCACGTTGTGTGGACTCACCCAGATTTACCACAGATCCGGTATGGAGTCTGTTTGCACACAGGATTGAGAACTTGTCATAGGATCGGCTTTTGGATTCGGGGTTTTCTGCAGCCCACTGCAATACATTGAATAAACTATGCTAAGTGAACAGGGGTTGGCAGAATGTGTGAACCGAATCAGAGTTTGGCATTCGGGCAATAGAGTTGGGATAATGGGAGAGAGACAGAGAGGCATCTTTATGGATGGGGGGTGTCAGTGGTTTCCCACAATTTCTGGACAAACCTTGATAGAGACTTTCATAACTTTGTCCATGTGTGTTCAGAGGATCAAACTAGTGATTTTGATCCTCCTCGTCTCACTCGGAACCCCACAGATGGTTTTAGATGCTGGTTTCCAGAATTCCCAGTTAGGCCATGCCTCAGAATACTGGAGTTGCTCACCAGAGCAGAAAGGCTGGGTGTGTATCCAATAAAACTGAAAAACAAGGAATGGGGTTGTGACCCTCACTGGGTTGGCCTCATCTCTCTCTTCTGCCAGGCGTCGGAAGAAATAATTGACGCTGCTGCTTTAAAGACTTTTCCCCCCCAAATCCTGTTTATGGATCTCTGTCCTGTCTGAACTGAGTCAATAGCCACAAGCAGCCTTCCCACCAAATGCATGGACTTCAGCTCCCATAAGCCACAGCTATGCAGTCAGCAGAGGCCGGGTAATTGTGCAGATGCCGAAGACGCCGAGGGGGCCGGTGGGCTTAGTGGTCACAACCGGAGAGGAGGTGGAGGAGGAGGAGGCCCTCCTGGAAGAGCCCCCACCAGCCATTCCTGCCCCAGGGAGGTTTGGGGCAGGATAGCCTCGCTCAGCCCCCGGGAAGCTTTGGCGACTCTGCCCAGGTCGGAAGCGTCCCCTGCTATGCCCAGTCGTGGCTTGGAGCAGGCTAAGAACCAACCAGGATGGCTCCCAAGCCAGGATCAGGGTCGGGGGCTCATAGGCGTGCTTAACTGGCGTGCTTCCCCTCTGATGGCCGTAAGAAACCATGGTTTGTGCGTTACACCAGACCGGCCAATGACTGGGGATCCCTTCGGGTGTCTGTCTTGTTTTCCAAAACGGAGGTCACATCTTCAGACCAGTCTGGGGGGCCACGGGGGACCCTCCTCTTCCTCAGGGTCACAGAGGGAGGCCAGCCGCCTCCCCCCCCGGGCAATGCCGGACCCCCCCTTGGGAGAGCCGGCCCTGCATGGCTTCTCCCTGACAGGAGCCTCACCCGGAAAGAGAGGCAGCCCAAGTGAGGCTGGAGAAACCAACAGGCAACCCCGGGACCCATAAACCAGGTTACTCTCTTCCCAGGAATGGGGGGGTGGGCACTTTTCTATGGGTCTGGACTTGCCCTATGCATAGAAAGAGGTGGCAGTGGAACATGGGACATGGACACACACACACTTCCCAGGACTCAGAAGACGGGACTCGGAGGGGGATTTTGCAGATCTGCTTCCCTTCCCCCCCCCAGCTTCCTTCTCCCAAGAGGGGATCCCCACCCAGCCGGGCAGAGTCCTGCCTGGCATCCCTGCAAGGTCCCCGCTGGGCAGCCCGGCTAGCTCGGCCAGCATGGCAGCTCTATTGGGCAACTTCTCATGGGGGGGACTCCTGCGGGGGGGGGGCAGACCGAAGCCGTCCTTGAAATTTGCATCGCGTGACCCTCTCGCGGATCCCCCCCCCCAGAAGCCTCCGAGCATCGCCCACGGAACGCCGGACGGAAGCAGCTTCAGGGGACAAACGGAGCATGCACGAATACGTTGCCCATAGCAACTGCGCGGGTGGGGCAGAGAATTCCACATGGGAGGATCTTTTCTAAGGCAGGCAGGTAGCCGCTATTCCTTTCCGCTCTAGGACGTAGCAACTCTCTGGGCTTAACCCTTGCGCGGCGCCTCGCTCCTGCAGGCGTAGATGATACGAACTATATAACACATGAAGCACACTGTGTCAATTGGCGGCCTTTTCTCATGCCCTGAGCCGCTCCTCCGTGTCCCATCATCCACTGCCCCCACCCGTCAGATCTCGGGCCGCTGGGATGGTCGCGCAAAGGAGGCAAAGGCGCGTCTCTCCGGCCTCTGGCTCGCCAGGGGAGCTGCCGTGGCTGGCGGAGACCACCAGGGGGCGCCCTCTTCAGGCGGCGCAGTCCTGGCAGCCCGCGAGCCTCAGAAGGGAACTGAGCATGCGCGTCTGCCTCTTGCCCGCTTCTCTCGCTTCCCCCAGCCTGATGAAAAGGCCCCCTGGGGGGGAGGGGCAGAGGCTCCCCTGGCTTCATTGCCCCCCCACCCTCTGCACGCTGGGGGTTCCCTGGAGGGGGCTGGGAGGGAGACCCTCGTGGGAGTGAGAGGGATACAAGCCTTCCCCCTCCCTTTGTGTGTGTGGGTGTGTTTGTCTATCTGGGCCCCTTAGGGCACTCCAGCACTCCAGTCTCTTCAGACTCGGGGGGGAGGTTGGGGGACCCCTCGTGGGAGGGAGTGGGAGCTAAGGGCCCCTCCCATTATGTCCATCAGTCTGTCTGCCTGTCTCCTGATGGCCCCTCAGCTGGAAAGTGAGGTGGGGGGGTTAATCCAGTCCAAGACTCAGCCTGGCGGGGTCCCCCTCCCCTCTGCAGGTGGAAGGCAAAAGGGGGAAGAAGGTTGCAAAGGGCCATTTCTGCCCAACTCCAAGGAAGGGAGCCCTGGGCAGACTCCATCGACCCCCTGAGCCACGTCGGGACTGCTCCCCTTGGGGGACCCACTTGGGACCCCCGAGAGGGATGCTCGCTTGGTCCTGAAGAGCCAGCGTGGAGGGACCAGATCCCAGGCAGTCGGGACTTCCCTTCTCAGCCAGAGACCCTGGAAGAACAGCTGGTGCTGCCCAAAGGAGGGAGGCGGATGGGCAGAGGCCCAGAATGGGCTGCTGGGTGTCCTGAACACTTTCAGCTCAAGATAAATCAGAAAAATCCCCCTTTGCAAAGCCAAAGGGAGAACCAGCGCAGCCAGGACCGTGTTTGGGGGAATGCTGGTTATTTGGGAGGAAGAGGGGCAGCTGCATCCCATCGGATTGCACCCCAAAAATACTTTTTCACCTGGAGGGTTTTTCTAAAAAGATCCAAGATCAATGCGATCAGTTTGAGAGATGAAAGGATCTCATTTGACAAGTGAAGTTTGTGCCTGTCTGGAGGGGGTAAAGAGCTCCTCAAACAGGTCAAGAGAATTCCTGGTCTTCAGAAACAACTTTCCCCTTTGCAGGTCCAGGAGATTCCATTTCAGCACCACGAAAAGGGGGGTTTGCAGCCCAGCAGAGGTGGGGAGAAAAGTCCCCCCCCGTCATTCTGGTTGGGCCTGGTGGGAAATTCTGGCCAAGCATCGGGACAAACAACCCGCAGAAAGGAACCACAAGTTTTGGTCTGCAACATCACCACTCCAGGGAGTTGTGTCACCAGGAGGGACCCTGGGAAAACAGCAGCTGCATCCACCCTCCTTGGTGGCTGGACCAGGAGAGACCCCAGAAGCTCAGATGCCGGACCTGGGGGTCCTGGAGCGGCTCCCGGCCATCCTGACCCTGGAGAGGCAGAGCCGGATTGGAGGCTGTGGAGGGGAGACCTTCCCTGGCAGAAGACTTCTTCCTGAGCCGGGAAGAGGACCAGGAGCCGAAGGAGGGAGGATTTCCAACAGCTGATAAGAGTTTATCAACATTTCTGTGTTTTACATGCCTCCCTGCCCGTCTTTTCTGGGACTAAGACTAAGTCCTTGACTTACGACCACAATCGAGCCCAGAATTTGTCTTGCTAAATAAGATAGTTGTTAAGTGAGTTTTGCCCCATTTTACAACCTTTCTGGCCACTGTTGTTAAGCGAATCACCACGGTTATTCAGCGAATCTGGCTTCCCCACGGACTTTGCTTGCCAGAAGGTCGGAAAACCGATTACGTGAGTCGGGGATGCTGCGACCGTCATAAACATGAGACAGTTGCCCAGCATCTGAATTTGGATCACCATTGGGATCCTGCAATAAGTGTAAGTGTGGAAAACTGTCACAAGTCCCTTTTTTCAGTGCCGTTGTAACTGAACGGTCACTAAGTGAAGCGTTGTAACTGGAGGTCCCTCTGTGCTTTGCCCACTGCCGTTTGAGCAGAGACACAACTGTCCTGGCAGCCTCATTCGGCCTCAGCTGAAGCTCCCGGCTGCTCTTCAAGGGCAGCCCCACGGAGAGAGCGTGGCGGGAGTCCATTCTGGGGCTGACCAGGGCCTGAGTGGCTGTGAAGGGAGCCAATGGTAGCCCAGGAAAGGGAGCAACTGGGGCAAAACACCAGACGGTGCAAAGGTCCCCCTGACCGTGACTGCTACCTGCTCCTCAGGCAGGAGTTGTGGACCCAGAAGGACCCCCAGATCATGCACTGGGGGGGGGGGGCTGGGCTGGTGCCCCCCCATCCATCACCGGAGATGACAAAGTCCCAGAACCAAAAGGGAAAAACAACTTTTGCCCACTTTTGCCAGCTTCAGCTGAAGCTTTTGTCCCCCATCCAAACCACTGCAACCTTCAGGCACCTGGACAAGGACCCCGGTCTTTCCTCCTGGGAATCTTTCTCTTCCCAAGGAGGAAAAGTTGTTGGTGCTAAAAAGAAACGTCTCCCCTTGTGGAGGGGCAGAAAGGAGGGCTCTGCCACCAGCTCAGGGAGGAGGAGGAGGAGGAGGAGGAAGGCTTTTCGGAAGCAGGAGCAGCTTCTGAAGGAAAAGCCACTTCAGGCTGCATTTCCCTCCCCTGCTGCGTGAGAGGGAAAAAAGGGTTATAGTTTCCTAGAGTTTACTTTTTTCTCTTTATTCCAGTCTTTCCCGCCACTCTCTCACTTTCTTTGACTAACGGAAGTGGGACAGACTTAGGGAAAAAAACAACTCAGTGTCTCTTGTGAAATACAGGAATGGCCTAGCAAGAATATCTCAAACTGTCTGGGGCAGAGTCAGAATGAATATAACTTTAATCTCATCAAAGTATAAGCAGAGGGGAAAATATTGGTGAGGGTCAAAGAAGACACACAAATTAAGCAGACTCATCTCTCATTCTTGTATTTTAATGGGAGTTTCTTTATTTCTATCCAGGAGTCGATGAGAATTATTCAGAGCCAGATCTGACGTCATCGCAAAGAACTGGACGTGACCCGGGAGGAGAATCACCTCCAACTCCGTGAGGACCTCAGAGGCCGGAGGAGAAGCAGCCGAAGAGCCAGGAGGAGAAGCCATTTCCATGCTCGATGGGTGGAAAGAGTCTCGGGAAGAGGAGATCCCTCCCTTCCCCTCCAAGGATCCCCTCAGGGGGAAACCAGATCAATGCGGGGAGTGTGGAAAGGTCTTCAGAAGGAGTCCTTCTCTTCTCTCCCAGGAAAGAGGCTGCCGGAGGGAGAAACCGTCTGAATGCGAGGACTGGGAAGGAGCTGCAGGGAGAGGCTCCCCTGGCTTCCCAGAGGGAGAAACCCTGAACGGGAGACGCAGGAAGGGGGAAAGAGCCTCAGAGACGGGATCTATTTGATTACCATATAAAGATCCCCACAGGGCAAAATCCAGATCAGTGCAGGGAGAATGAGGAAATTTCACTCAGGGCAGAAAAGTTCTTTCCCATGGAAGGTGGGAAACCTGGCAAAGGTGGAAGCTGAGGTGTTTAGCTGTAGCTAGAATTGTGTTAGGATTGTTTATCTTTCATCCTTTTTTAACTGTGTTCTGTGCGTGAAACCTTGTACTTTTTGCCACTTTTAATAAAGTCGATCTTGGTTTAAACCCTGGAGTTGCCCCAGGGCCTCCTTGCCCCCACCTCAGGCGGGCTGAGCTCCTGACTCCCAAAGCCAGACCTGGATGGGGAGGGTCTCCCCCTGGATCCTCTCCTGGGTCCCCAGAGGGCTGGTGGGGAGGGAGAAACCAGGGGGTCACGAAGGGAGGGGGCGGCAGAAGGAGACCCAATGGGCCAGTGGCTCTTCCCCCACAGACGGGGGTCCTCTTCCCTAATTTCATGGGGGCAGGAGTGGGATATTGACACTGGAGGATATCAGGCAATCAAGGAGTTTTCCCTCTTTTTTATATAAAAATATTTCTTTTTCTTATCAATCAGCAGAGGATACACATATTCACTAGAAATAGACCAGGTAGAGCTGGGGCAGACAGTCAGCTGAGGAGTGACAAAGTGTCTCTTATGCTATCTACACAACCTGCTTTAACTAGTTACTTCACCAATGCCTGCATTCACACTTGCAACTCTAAATCATGGTTTGTTTTCTGAGGTTGAACCTGCTGGGCGATGAGTCAATGAAACATGGGGACCCCAAAGTATATTAATTCGGTGGAGACAGGTTGAACAATCGATTATAACTGAAAACAAGCTGGAGACACTTTTCTTCCTGCGAGGATCATTTCACACAACACACTTCACCAAGTGTGGGGAAACGTTCTCACAGCCACCCTGAGACAAAACCCAGGTTTAGGTGCAGCCTCTTGAGAGCCCAGAATGAACCCCTGATGACAGCAGCCGCCTCTCCTCCTCTCCTCTGGGGTCTCTCCTGGGGTGAACCCAGAAATCAGGGTGGGCTCATTTCTGACTGAAAAGGGGCTTCCTCCCCTCTGGGCCCATCCAGGCTTCAGTGAGACACGGCAGAGACCCTCATGGAGGAGAGAAGCCCTTTTAATGCCTCAGCCTGGCCTTCAAAAACAACAGCCTGAACCCAGAGCCACCAAGGACCTGGTAAGCCAGGCATGGAGAGTAGAGCCTGAGATACGGGCTGTTATCTGTTCCTCACCATAAGGAGGGTCCTGCCCATTCCTTCAGATCCCCCCCACTCAGCCCCCTCCCCAGTTCTCCCTTCTAGGCAAAGCTGGACACATCAGGGAGCCTCATCCAGAGAAGAGACACAATCCGTGAACAATTGATCCAAATAAACCAGGGACACAGGTGCCCCAAGAGCAGCTTCAAAGCACTTCAAGGTTTTTTGGGGAAGGGGTTCACCCCACAGCCTCAGAGATGGGAATGTCACATCCCACCAAGTGCATTCACACAACCAGAGGGGGGAGGGGCATCAGATCTCCAAAAATCAGGTGGCTAGAAAACAGGTCGCACCATCTGGGCTGTGGGAACCGCCTCCACCTTTCTAAGCTGCCCAGAGTTACCCTGCCAGAAGATGGGAGGCCAATAAGTTTGATAAATAAATTAATACATCTCAGATTCAGACCTTTCAGTCCATTCTTGATTTAATAAACCAGAAAGAAACTTCAAAATACAAAGAATCTTACATCAATACGTATAAAGACAATGCCGAAAGTGTGAAGAAGAAAAAACTTCCACCAACTCTATGACCTTCTCCCTATTCAGCCAACGATGCAGCCCACAGGCTGTCACTTTCCTGCCTCTCATCCAAAAATTGATATTGCTTAGAAAAGAGGGGAAACAAAATTTCACTTCAGGCACAAGGAATTTTAAAGTCAGGTGCAATTTATGATTAATATATGAAGTTCTGATATAAAAGAAAATCCCAAACAGGCCCCACTCCTCTTAACGTTAGGCAGAATCCAAGGGGTCTGATTGCTTCCTTGGCGGTTAGAAGAGAGGCAACACAAGAGTTAAGTGTCACCAACCTAGAGTGGCACCAAACTCCACAGCTCTGGGTGACCTTTCCCAGCAGTCTCTGGAGACAAGGAGACCACGTTGAAGGACAGAAGACATCAGTTCCCTTGTTATTGAGCTACCTTCCTCCAGCATCACTTTCTGGACATGTCCTGACAAGAAGGACCACAACCACAACAGAACAAAACCCCCAGGAGTGTATCTGTGATTTTTCGCTAACATGCTTTTCTCCAGTGTCTCCTCTGCACATGGAGCCCAGAAGAAGTTCAGGATCCCAAGAGGAAAAGTTGCTTCTCACTGTAATTATGACCACCTGGGTCTTTGAGATCTCTGTGCCTTTGATAGAGACAGCAGATTGAAGCCATAAGCAAAGGATCTTGTATCAGAAAAGGATAGATTCCTTAAGTCAAGCTCTGAGGGAACACGTTTTGGGACAGGCCGTGGCTCTGCTCTTGATTGTACCTCTCTATCCTCATAGATGAAGCTGAGTGTTTCTCTGTTTATATCGTGAAAGTCTCTGGCATCTCCACCTTCTGAGAGTGCTTTGAATTCTTCCACTTGTTCTCTGCTGTTGGTGTTAAAAACAGGAAGAGGATTAACAAAGCCCTATGAATTATGGACCTGCTGCTTCTGGTTCTGATGCTGCTGGTGTTGCAGCCGGTCTCTGGGAAGCTTAGAACGAAATGCCCGCTGAGTTTGGAGCACCAGGATGAAAATAAACCATGGAGCTACTATAGGCCAGGAGACCATCTCATTGGTATAGTCATCACTGGAAATGAATTATCGAATATAACATTGTCTTTCAACATGGCTCCTTTTGTTCCATCTCCATCGTAAGTCGTTCAAGGTGATGGACTTGCATTCCCCCCATTTTCTAATTCTCACACTCTCCTTCTTTTCTTCTTCTTCTTTTCATTTGCTTCTATATTAGAGGATTTCTCTAATTTCCTGGATGATTTTGATTTCCTCTTTTTTCTTATTTTGTAGAAGAGACTCAAAACCAGAGATGGGGTTAAAAAAATCCCAAAGGCAATCAGATTATTTTCCTCTCCCCATTCACTCCTGAATTCATGACTTGAATTCATTTTGTTTAAAGTAGTGATTGAAACAGTTGTCCTTGCCTCTGCTCAGCCCATTCCCCTACTTGTATAACTGATTATTGGTTTTGGATCAGTATTGGCTTAAGACTCAGTAGGCTTGTGGAAACAAAAAGGAATAAATTCTTGAAAAAAATGTTGTTGCTATTGATGATAATAACATGAACATTTTTTACAGTGAGGTTTCTTTTGGTTTTTTATACACCCTACCATTAATTTTTGCCATTCAACTGGTCAACAAGAATCCCCAGCTCCTGCACAATCTCACACTTGGCTACAACATTCATGACAACTATTTAAGCCCTTCACGTACTTCAGATGCCTTGCTGGACATTCTCTCTACTGGAGAAGGGAATGTCCCCAACTACGGCTGTGGAAGGAAGGAGAACCTCCTGGTTCTTCTTGATGGAGCTGGCAGGGAGATCTCCATCCAGATGTCAACATTAGCAGACACCTACAAAGTCCCCCAGGTTGGGGTGTGTTATTCTCTGTCTGGTAAAGTAGAGAAAAAAGTTTCACACAGCTGTATAATGATTAATCAATAAATTAATAATCTAATATTGACAACAGATTTCTTTTGAAATAGCTAATTATACAATATGTCAGTCAGGTAAACAACGGTTTTCTGGCTTTATAGATGTTACTGCAGCATTTGATACAGTAAATGGAGAAATATGATGGAGGAAATTGATTTCCCTTAAAATGGAACTCAGACTGTTGGCCCTGATCCAAGCCCTTTCCACAAGCCCTTGTTTGAGAGGGAGGTTTGGGCTCAGTGGAGCCACGAGAAGAAGGATCAATACTTACCTAGGTGTAACATAAAAGAGTACATATTTGAAAGCATCTTATTCAGTCTAGATATTAATGACTTACCTGGACTAAGGAAGGATTCTCATGTACATGCCTAACGTGCTAAATTGTTTATTTATTTAGCATATGGCAAAGGTATAAATAGCCAGGAGACTATATAGTGTTTGTTTCACAGCCGAGGAATGCTAGTCTGGTCAGTGTGTGCTCATGAGCTCATCCAGGGTGCCCCACAGGGGGTGAACTAGCTCCACACCAGAAAGACGAGAGGTCTCCTGTGGCATCATCCAGGGTTCTCTCACCACCGATGTCGCCTCACAGTTGGGTGTCACATCCCAGCAAGTCCAGCACTGGCAGGGGCCCCACCATCTGCATGAAACACGCCACACTTCCCACCAAAGTGATACCTATTTATCTACTAGCATTGTCACAGGCCTTCGAACTGCTAGGTGGGCAGAAGCTGAGGCAAGCGACGGGAGCTCACCCTGCCATGCAGTGACAGAACTCGAACTGCTGCAACAGATTCAATGTCTTTAAGCCACTGAGCCTCTTACTTGCTAAATACACTTTGGTTTAAACTGGTAATACAGTACTGTTATCCTATGGGTTAGATTGTGTAGACTCTTGAGATAACATGGCTCCTACTGACATAATAATTCTCTGATTATTGATAAATGAAAGTCAAAAGTTCTGGTCTTTGGAAAACAAATGTAGCCAATACAGCAAGTAATACCTTTCCTTACCCAGCGTTACTTTTCTCTGAGACTGAATCTTGGGTCTGCCATCATCAAAGGAGCCCACTTAGAGCAAGGGCAGGATTGAATCTACTGCTTAAATTTAAAAAAACTATCCAGCTTTCTCCCAATTATTAGAATATATAATGTGAAAGTTACCCCCAAATCCTTATATTGAACTGAAGTTTGGGGCTTAAAATAGGCCTCTACTGGGATAAACCCAATCACTGGACCTTGGGAGTATTTTGGGGATGGATAAAAGGACTTCAGTTGCTGACTCAGAGCTGGATTGGGAATTTATGCAATTTCATCTTTGTCTAAAATCAGGGGAAATACAGCTATGTGAAAAGGAAAATCCAGACTCTTTGAGTTCTGCGATTTTACCCATCAGGACATCTGATAAAAATCACCTGGTCTTTAGCAGTTCTTAAAAGTAGGTAACTACAATTTCAGATGAAGAACAACACACGACATATTGCAGCATCTCCTCATTTATTTTACAAAAAGAAAGCCAAAATGGAGAAGCCATGTTTGAAAAACTAAATGCACCCTATGATACAATAGCTTGTAGAACCACCGTTAGTAGCAATAACTTGAAGTAATCGTTTTCTGTATAACTTCATCAGGCCCTCACATCGTTGTGAGAGGAATTTTGGCCCCCTCTTCTCTACAACGTGGCTTCAGTTCATGGAGGTTTGTGGGCGTTTGTTTTTGCACGGGTCTCTTGAGGTCCCACCACAACATTTCAATTGGGTTGGGGTCTGGACTTTGGGCCATTCCAACGCCTGGATTCTTTTCTTCTTCAGCCGTTTGTGGGTATGCTTGGGATCGTCGTCCTCTCGCATGACCCAAAGTCCACCAAGCTTCAGATGTCGGTCAGATGGCCTCACATTTGGCTCTGGAATACATTGGTACCCAGAGGAGTTCATGGCGGAGTCAATGACCGCAATGTGCCCAGGTCCTCTGGCTGCAAAGCAAGCCCAAATCCTCACCCCTCCATCACCGTGCTTGGCAGTTGGTGAGGCATGTTGGTGCTGATAGGCTCTGTGTGGTTTTTGCTAGATGTGGCTCTGTGTGTTATGGCCAAACTTTGCCACTTTGGTCTCCTGTCCAAAGGAGAATGTTCCAGACGTCTTGCGATTTGTTCAGGTACAACTAGGTAAACCTCAGCCGGGCTGCCATGTCCTTTTTCGAGAGAAGAGGCTTTCTCCTGGCAGCCCTTCCAAAGAAACCCTGCTTGTTCAGTCCTTTTCTAATTCTGCTGCCATGAACATTTAACATGCTCACGGAGGCCTGTTGAGTCTGAGGTGGAACTCTTGATTTTTTTGCAGTATCTCTGAGCATTGGATGAACTTGCTGGGATGTTCACTCCTGGGCAGATTGGGAACTGCCTTGAATGTTTTCCACTTGTGAATAATCTTCTTTGCTATAGAATGATGGACTTTAAATTGTTTTGAAATGGCCTTGTAACCCAGTCCAGATTGATAGGCAGCAACAATTGCTTCTCTAAGATCATTGCTGAAGTCTTTACCATTTGGCATTGTGTTAACACACAACGCAGTACTGGAGACTGGCAAATTCCTGAAACTTTGGCTTTTATAGAGGCAGTCACCCTTGCTGATGGTCAATTAATGAAGGTCACTTGATCAGCAGCACCAGGCTACCTGTAAGGACCCACTCCAACTCACATCTTAAGAAAGCAGAATTCTTGGAAACAATTTTTGGAGTCCCAAAGTTCTCTGTGTTGGAAATAACACAGAATCCTCTTGGATTCTGCAATTGACAAATTATATTAGGAGCTGTGGCCTCCCCATCTCTTATATAACTAGAGAACGAATGAAAAAATAATAAGGTGGGATAGAAATAAAAAAAAATCAAAAGATTGCTTCACCAAGAATCTGGAATATTGAATGACAACTGCATAAGAAAGAGAGAGATCAGAATCGTGCATTGCACATTAGACAAACTACCTTTTGAGATACTTTTGTTAAAGCAATATGTTGACTCTGCAGTTAGAATTAAACATTTACATATAATACAGCCCTTTATTGGAACAAAACAATTCACTTCCACATCTGCATATGTGGGTCTGATTGCAATAAATTGTAGGGGCAATACATAAATACGATTCATGTTTTTTATTCTTATTCTTTTTTATTTCATTTGTTTCTTGTATTCAATTTTAATATACAATGTTGTTAATGCTTTGTATTTAATATTCTGTTTCTTGATATGGCATAATGGCTAATCAACAATTATCTATTTAATTTGTTCATCAAAACTGTTATGTACTGGGCTTTATTAGAAACAGGTGCAGGGAGCTGCCCTGTTTCAGCCAGCAGACCACGTGGCCTCCTGTACCAGCCTTGCTGTCTGCAAAGGCTGACTGGGATGCATTTTGAGTGGGAGAATACCTTGCATTGATTGGCTGGTGACGCCCCAGGCTGAATGTATAAAAAGGGGTGGAGCCATTTTGTTTTCAGTTCTGTTGAGCTGTGAATAACCAACGCAAGAAACAGAACAAAAACCAAGTTGAATTTATTAAAAGCTAATATTTTGGACTTTATTTGACCCCCAATATAACACAGCTTTCTTCAATGCTTTTTCAGATCAGATATGAAACTGCTTCAGAGGCTCTGAATGATAAAAGGAAATTCCCCTTTTTCCATCGGATGTTACCGAAAAAAGGATTCCACTACCCAGCAATTGTCCAACTGCTCCTCCATTTTAGATGGACCTTGATTGGCCTCTTTGCTTCAGACACAGATAATGGAGAGAATTTCATGAGGACTTTCCCTCCTATGCTTGTCAGAAATGGAATTTGTGTGGTTATATCACAACTGTTCTCAAAAACTGGATATACAGAAGCCTTCAGGGATGCCCTCACTAAGTGGAGACAAGTCAATGTCTTTGTTCACTTCCTGGAATATACTCCCATTATGGACAGAATTCTTCCTTTCCATTTGGCACTTATGCGTTTGACAGGACCCGTTGAAGGAAAAGTCTGGATCGATGCAGTTTTGGTAGGATATACATTGAAAAAGGACAGACTTTTCAAATACATCCATAGTATTTGGAGCTCTGCTATTCTGGCAAATGAAAGGCCAAAGGATGATTCCTTTGAACCCCATTTCTTTGTGGAAGATCCCTTTCAAGATCATTATTTCCGTTGTTCTCTTTCCAAGCACGTCTTTTATGTCAAAGGCCGGAGAAGATGCACCCAGAAAGCGCCACTGGAGACCCAGGAGAAAAGGAACAGGGAAAGGGTCACAAATGATCCCAATTTGTACAGTATCATGAAGACTCTGGCCCAGGCCTTGAACGCCGCCTATTCCTCCAGATCGAGGAGAAGGAAGGAGGGAGAAAAGATCTTGGGGGCTCCAAGGCTGCAGCCATGGCAGGTATGGGGGTCCCAATATGGATCCATTAATCTCGGTTCCTTTGGAGAGGGAATCCAGAGGGGAAGGAGGGGAACCGTCTCAACCTTCTTATGCCGCAAAAGATCAACAGGTTTGGCCAATCTAATTGCTTGAGACACAATCTTCTAAACCGCAGGCACCATAACAGATAAATTTTGGTTTTAAACACTGCTAATTTTAAAAGGATGTATGCATTTTTAAATATACTCATGACTTTATGGGTTTGTGATTAGCATA
Organism: Azemiops feae; assembly: GCA_023970755.1. Classification (NCBI taxonomy): domain Eukaryota; kingdom Metazoa; phylum Chordata; class Lepidosauria; order Squamata; family Viperidae; genus Azemiops; species Azemiops feae. The sequence goes on along the minus strand of JALGBA010002194.1, from coordinate 24,133 downwards.
GTAGAAGTTTACATCTGTAACCCTGAGACCATCTAGCCCAACCCTCCTCTCTGCAGGAATCCCACTTAAAGCTTCTCCCACTGATGGCTGCTCAGTCTTTGCGTCATCAGCGAAGGGGAGGCTGAACTCCTCTGCTTTAAGGGCTCAGCTCTGAAACGGCTCCTCCTTTCAGGAGGTTCTTCCTCTCCTTCAGCCGGAATCTCCTCTCTTGTGGCTGAGCTCCTTTCCCCATTTCCCTCCCTCTGGAACAGCATTGAAGAGACCTGGAGCTTCTCTGCAGCTTCCCTCAGTTGCTGGAAGAGGCTGCACAAGGCAGTGGTGGGTTTACGGCCACAACGGAGCTCAAAATGTCTGTTGCTAAGCAAGACAGTTGTTAAATGAGTTTTGCCCCATTTTACGACCTATCCTGCCTTTTCTGGTAAAGTGAACCATTGGAATTGTTAAGCAAGTAACACAGTTGTTAAGGGAATCCGGCTTCCCTGTTGATTTTGCTCGTCAGAAGCCCCAAAAGGAGATCACGTGACCCTCAAACACCGTAACCATCATAATTAGATGCCAAGAATGCTGATTTTGATCACGTGACCCTGGGATGGTGCAATGAGGGTCTGCAAAACTGTCATAAGTCACTTTTTTCAGTGCCCTTGTAACTTTGCACGGTCACTAAACGGTTTCTCATAATCAACCTGATGTTTTCTAGACGTTTATGAATAATCTCTTTTTTTCTATGATTCATTTTATTTGTCGCCTGCTCTAGAATGTTCCCTATAACTTACCAATTGCATGAATTATATTTTGTTAATATATACATTGCCAGTATATGGTTGGGAAATTTTGCTGAACCTTTCTTTTTTATTTATGAAGATAGCAGAAGCACCTGTTTTTCTAAATAAGCATATTTTGATGTTAGACAACTGGAAAAGAAAGATTCAAATGTATAAAGGCTAAATGGGATTTTTAAAAAAGGGTTTCAGATTTTAAAATTCCTGGATGTTCCCTTTGTAGTTCCATCCTTTCCTGCAGAAGAATGAGTTTTGCAATATTTCTCATAAGAAACTGTACTTGGATCAAAATGGAGATGTAGCAGCAGATCTGGGAATCTTCAGCTGGTTGATTCTCCCCAAGGAGGATCCCGTCAAGCAGCAAATGGGGATTTTGGAAAAACAGAGACTTACTATTGACGAAGATGCTCTTTCACAGCTAAAGTTGCTCAACAAGGTCAGAGAAATTTTGGTGTCTTTCTTCTTTTTTTCCAAAGATTTAGGACCCATTTCATGTGTACTAAGGCTAGTTACCAGGGTCAGTGACCTTCACTGAGAATTGAACAGGGGGAGCAGAAACCTTACAGTTTTCTTTCTATAGACCACTTGGGAGGCTTCAGTACTATTGACCAAGGTGTTCTTCAGCTGCTGTAATATTGAAGACTGTTTTTAGCTGATTCAACCATGTCCAACCTGGGATGAGAAACCCTCAAGTGGTGGAGGTTGTGTTGTTAATAGGCTCAGGTTTGCTTGTCCTCAAATAGCGAAGTGGGAGGGAATTCTGTTGAACAGTCCCTGAATTGTGGTTTGGACCGAATGTGATGAAATTGGATCATGACTGGATGGAGCTCCTGGTGGTCCCATTGGGAGAGAAGCTTCATCTTGTCCCACTTAGGGAGAGGCCATTCGGAAATGGCTCCCTGAAAGGGCAGGTCCATGGTCTGTGATATTTTTAAGGAGTCCAGACCTGGTCAAAGTTAGCCATATCTGTCTTTCACCCAACTGGGGGGAGCAATTGGGCTTCTGCCCCCAGGAAGGATGTCCAAGACTTTCACTTCACATAATCCCTTGACCCAGAAACCTGAAACACTGAAACACAACTTTGATTCAAAGAAAAGATCTTCCTGATATCAGGAGAGAGATTTTGACAGGAAAGGCTACTTAGATTTGGCCTTTGGCTATTAAGAGGGTCTTCATCTGAAAATCTCTGGAATGGCATTGTTTATCCTGAGTCTTAGCTTCCTTCAGTCCCTCTGGGTGAAAAAGATTCGCCCAATTTAACTAATATTAAATGTGGGTCTGTCTTTCAATGCCAGTTAGAGTCTCCTAATTGCAGCTCCTTGACACAAAAGACCTTTTCTTGGATAACTGGAGAGAAATATCTCCTTCTGACACAGGACTCACACTCAGATCCCATCGGTTGCAGCCAAAGATTTAATCTTTTTCACGGACATGTTCTCATGATATCACCTCAATCTCACTAGAGTTCTAGAATCTATGCAGAAACCTTTAATCTTAATAAAGGATAATATTTGTAGCTCTCGGTTGACATGAGGGGTCTTTGGTTCTCTCTGAGCTAGCTTGTTTTCTTGCAGACGTTTCATTACCCAAACTAGGTAACATCATCAGTGCTAGATGACCAGTATGGATGATGTTCCCTAGTTTGGGTAATGAAACATCTGTAAGCAAACAAGCAAGCTCAGAGAGCGCCAAGGAGCCCTCACCCTTAATCTTATTTCAGCAGCATGGCAGCCATAAGAATTGCACAAATAAAAATACAAATCAAGAAAGAACATCTGCTTTAAAGTTGACAGCTACAATTTATGAGGAATTTTTCCTTTATATCTTAACTGGGAGACTGTTTTGAACGAGTGTCAAAGGGGAGCAGCTTTGCAAGGCTTTATGTAGTCCAGAAGAAACCTTTCCAGATCCTACTGGTCAGAAGTTTCCTTCTTAATCACATTTTATTCCACTTAAATAAATCTAATAAAATAACAATTTAATAAATCTTTGACAACAAATTTATTCAAAAATTTAATGAGTAGATCATCATAGCCATGGATGTATGAAAAGTAGAGGAATACCTTTTAATACAACCATTAGGTTGTTTGTCACTTAATGCTTAATTCTTTTCTCAAGGGAGGAACTAAGGAAAGAATCTGCCATGGTCCCATCTCCTACACCTGATTGGAAGGAGTCAGAGATTTCATGTTCACCTAAGTGAAGCCCAGAATCTACTTGTCTAATGTCCATTTCTCCTCTCCTTTTCCATGGATGGTGAGTCCTAACCTATTTTCTTTGGCATTCCTATTTTTTCTGCTCAGTCTCTGCCACAGTCCAAATGTGTGGAAAATTGTCATCCTGGATTTGTCAAGCGGGTACGAGAAGGAGAGCCAGTTTGCTGCTATGACTGCGTTCCTTGTCCGGAGGGGACCATCTCCACTCGGGAAGGTGGGTGACACCACAGGAAAGGTCAGGCTTTCTGGAACTAGATTTATCCACAGCATTTTGATGAAAGTGCAAATTAAAACATGCATTGAAGCTCAACCCTTTTTTGTTTATTCAAAATGAACTAGAAATCCTCCAATTTCAGATACTGTAGCTACATAGGTATTAGAAAATCATACTATCAGTTTTTTTTCTTGTGGAATGGTTAAGCAACACATCTTGGAAAATGTTCCTGAAACATTTCTCCAAAAAAAGGTATTTCTTGAAATGTAAAAAAACAGAATATTAAAGAAATACTGGTTTTTTATTTTCTCAGATACAGAAAAGTGCACCAAGTGTCCGGATGATAAATATCCAAATATGGACAGAGTCCGATGTATGCTCAAAGTTATAACCTTCCTCTCTTATGAAGAACTTCTGGGCATCATCCTGGTCTCTTTTGCTCTACTCTTGTTCCTAACCACAGGCCTTGTCTTAATCATCTTCATTAAACAGCTAGAAACTCCCCTTGTCAAAGCCAACAACCGGGACCTCTCCTACATCCTCCTGGTCTCCCTCTTGCTTTGCTTCTTGTCTCCTTCTCTCTTCATTGGTCAACCAAGGAAAGCCACCTGCCTTCTCAGACAGACGGTTTTCAGCATCATCTTCTCAGTTGCCATTTCTTCTCTCTTGGCCAAAACCATCATGGTGGTGCTGGCCTTCCTGGCTACAAAACCAGGAAACCGAGTGAAGAGATGGTTGGGGAAGAGCTTGGCCAACTCCATCATCCTTTCTTGTTCTACAGTCCAAATGATCATCTGCTCCCTCTGGCTGGGAGTTTCTCCCCCATTCCCTGACTCTGACCTCCACTCCCAGCCTGGAGAGATCATCCTGCAATGCAACGAAGGGGTTGTTGTCATGTTCTACGTCACCCTCAGCTACATGGGCTTCCTGGCTGCCATCTGCTTCATGGTGGCTTTCCTGGCCAGGAATCTGCCTGGGGCTTTCAACGAAGCCAAGCTGATCACTTTCAGCATGCTGGTCTTCTGCAGTGTCTGGGTGACCTTTGTGCCCTCCTACCTGAGCACCAAAGGGAAATACATGGTGGCTGTTCAGGTCTTCTCCATCCTGGCCTCCAGTGCTGGTCTGCTGGTCTGCATCTTCATCCCCAAGTGCTACATTATCCTTCTGAGGCCACACCTGAACACAAAGGAGCATCTTACAGCCAGAATAAATGTAAAAACATGAGGTGTAACATGTGATGTTGGAAGAATTCTAAAATTCCTTTTACTTGAAAGGAGATATTCTTTCCATTTAGATAGTATGCAAGAGTCAAAGAAAATCTTATCTATATGTTTCAAAATGGGAAAATGTTGAACGACCAGAATTCTTGTAGCTCCCTTTCCTTTCAGCTCAATAAATCTTGCTAAAGAGAACTCTGTGAAAGTCATTCAGAGGAAAAGATGGGAAAATCTAGGTTTGCAGGAAGAGGCACCCATGGAAGCTATTCTGTTTTCCAGCCACACAGATAGCTGATGAATCAGTAATCAATGTGAGGTTTCAGAATAGCTTCTAATTGCTGATCAAATCCCTTTGCAAATTCCATTTTAAGCAGGTAAATAAAGCTTTGATGGATCAGACCAAGGTCAATCTAAGATTCTCATTGACCACACAGAGATGCCTCTGGTTTGCCCACAAGCAGAAGGCAGAGACTTAGGGCTTTGCCCAACATGGTACAAGTGTTTCCACACAATTTCACTTTCCTCCATGACACCACACAAGATTGGACACTCAGCCATCTCACTATCTAGGAATCCCTAATTCTGGTATCCCACATTAATCTGAGAATTTCACACCCTCAATCAAAAAGGACTAAGGTGGGTGTAAGGACCCACTTCAACCCCACATCTTAAGAAAGCAGAACTCTTGGAAACAATTTCTTCCAACAGGAACTTTTATTAAGAGTAGTTGATAGCAGGCATAATAGACAGGATCTGAGGGATTCCTTTCAGATCGATACTTTAAAGTGTCCCCAAGCAAACCCCACCCCACAGTTCATCCGGACAGTTCAAAACCGGCCAATCCACAGGTGTTAAGTCCATTGTGGAAAAAAGGGAGATAACATCAATCTGGCTCTGGTTGCAGTGCGATGTTGAAACGGCTCTTTGCACCTTTTTTTGAGAAATGGAGAGATAAGCCAGGCTCTGGATGTTGTATTTCTTTCTCCTCCCCCCTCTTCCTAGCTGAAAGGTTAGGGAGAAGAAAGTTCAGAGTGAGAGATACAGTGCAGGAAGCAATTTGTTACATTGTAGCCACCAGCAGACACAGAAGCAGTAAACGAAGCAAAAGGTTACATTGTAGCGAATAGAGGAAGCGAAAGCAATAACCCCGCAGGCGCATCCCCCCTCCCCCTTGGGAGTATGGCAGAACCCAGGGAAAGGTGAGATTTGTTTTTAGATCAGAGGGGATAGATAGAAATGAAATAGAAATGGGTTCTGACAGCGGGACTGGAACTCAAGAGCCTCCAGGCGATTGCCCCAAAGTCACTCAGGAGGTTTTCATGCCTGAGGATTAGAACTCTGAGCCAGCTGACTTTCATGCATAAGGCAGGACTAGAACTCAGTCCCCTGATGATTGGCTCTGTTCTGTCCCAGGCAATGTACGTCCTTGTTACTTCACAAAGACAACCCCTCCTTTAACAGTAGACTGGAAAATAAACCCTTTTTATTTGAGTTACAGACCTGGTAATTGTCCCAGAAAATCAAAGCAACAGAACACTTTTCCAATGGAGACCTTGTCCAAAAGCAAAAACGGAGCACGACTCAAACAGGAAATAACTCACAGACACAATAAACAGACCATGATCTCTTGACTCTGAAGTTCTTTGCAAATGGTTGCCTTCAGAACCAGCCCTGCTGTTTTTTGTTACGCAAGCCCCAAGGTGTGGCTTCTCACAGCTTTCTCCTCTTCCCCTGGAGTTGTCCCTTTGCCTCCCTCTGTCTCACTCGTGTGAGCTGCCTACATTTACGAGCGTCTCTGAGGTCTTCCAGCTGTGCTTCCTCCTCTTTGGAGATTAAGGCTACAATGAAAAGGAAATAGACAATAGAAGCCTAGAGCTGAAAGGGACCTTGAAGGTCATCTGACTGACTGACTGACGGACTGATGGATTGATTAATATCACCAAGTTGGTGTTGACTCTCAGCAGCCACATAGATAGATTTTCCCCATGGAGATCTGTCCCCAGTCTGCTCCTTCGGGTCTCCCAACCTGCCCCCATCCCCACTATAGCTGCTTCCTGGGGATCCTTCTCTTCCTCCCTTTCCTTCACTTTTCCCAACATGGCAGACTTCTCCAGGGAATTCGGTCTGCATTGATTGACAGCATTGAAGTCAGTGTGGACTCTGAGTGACCACAGAGGCAGATGGATGACCTGTCCCCAGTCTGGACTTTCAGGTCTCCCAAAAGTTCACCCATCAACACGGTAATCAAATCCACCAACCTCACCCCAAATTGTCCTCTCCTTCTCTTTCCTTCCACCTTTCCCAGCATTAGGAACATCTCCAGAGAGCTGGTTTTCTCTTGATGTGCCCTCAGATAGGCTATTTTGAAGCTGGTGCTGTGTGGCTGAGAACTGATCCAGATAGATTATATCTAAAGGGCCCTTTGGCAGGAGACCCCCCTGCAGATTGTCCGTTGGTTCTTAACTCCCGCTGCATCTCATGCTAGCAGAAGATGATGGACTCCAAAATTGTAGGAAAAAGCCAGAGTGGAGAAGGCAGGTTAGCAAAACTAGCCCTGAATGGAGAGAGGATGTGATTGATGTGTCTCTCCATTTCTCAAACAGGTCGGCAACAAGGAGGAAATGGTCATACTGTCAATATCCTTGGGTGATCTCTCAGTGACCACTGAAGGTCCCAACCTCCAGGCTGATGAGCTGAGAGACGCCTTTGACTTCCAGACCCAGGAATTCCAGAGAGACGATCAATGGATGGAAGAGCACCACGGCTGTCTCCAGCAGACACTGGATCAACTTAAGACCACAATGGAAGACCTGCAGAACACCTGAAGAAGATCATTCCATCAGTTAGAGGAGAACAAATCTTTGGTAAACTACAATGAAGAACTCCACAAAGAACCGTGCGAGGTCACTAGCCAAGTGTCCACCTCAAACAAGAGAAGGCTGACTCTGAGAAGGACCTCGAAGAGGCAAGGAACCTTCGGCCAGAAGTCAAGAAGCACCTCCAGAGTCTGCAGCATGAACTGGCTGAGATGGATCTCAGTTTCCCTGTGGAGAAGAGCCACTCCAGCCAACTGAAGGAGAAAGTCACCCCTCTTCAGAATATGGGGGGAAACAAGAAGAGGCACCTCCAGAGTCTGCAGCAGCCACATCCCAGCTCCCAGCTCCGGCTCTGGCCAGACTCACCTGGCCCACCAGGTAGCAAGTCCCCCCATCTTCTCCCAGGTACACCAGATGGGAAACAGGACCACGTGAGCGAACTCTCCTTTATTGGAAGGAAAGAGAATCTGGCAAGGCTGAACGTACAAATCTCCCACCGACTCTTTGGAAAGCCTGGAAAGTTAGGGAAGATCCTTTCCGAGGTTCTTTCTCTGCCAGTGATGCCCCTGTGGGCTCCCCCACCTGGTCTGACCCTTCCCTAGGCAGCATCTTCTCCCTCATTTAGTGATTTCTATTTATTTTTTTACTATCCTGCCTTTATTATTTTTATTAACAATACAAGGAGTTGAACATATCAAACACACCTTCTTCCTTCTATTTCCCCTCACAACAACAACCCTGTGAGGTAGGTTGGGCTGAGACATAGTGACTGACCCAAAGTCATCCAGCTGGCTTTGATGGCTAAGGCGGGACTTGAACTCTTCTACTTTCTAGCCTGGTGCCATATTTTATTTGCACAGATCATTATACTCCCTTAACAGTTTGTTGGAATGCCATGTCCACAGCCTCCATACCTGTGACCAAACTCCTGATCCACCGTTTCAAAGATGTGTGTGATGTGATCTAGGAACACAATTGGCTTCAGGATGTCCCAGTTGGAGAGGCATTGAGACCACAAAGCTGGAAACTGTTCTGGCTCCATGATTTGGGAAAATTAACCCAAAAATGGATTCCATTGGCCAGATGTAATTATTTCCCCAAAAGACCAGGCCTGGTAATTGGCTTATTTATTTTTATTATTTATTATTTAGATGTTTATCCACCTTTATTGTTTCTCCAAATAGCTCAAGGCAGTGAACATACCAAAGACTCCTTCATCCCCAGAACAACAAGCTTGTGAGGTAGGCTACGGCGGAGAGAGAGGGACTGGCTGAAGGTGACCCAGCAGGATTTCCTCCCTTGGATGCGACTGGTAAGTGTTTGGGGGGGGAGGGGGGCTCTTTCCTAATCCGAATAGTCACAGAGCTTTTCTGTTATCAGAGATGGCCGAATTGTTCAGCTGCTGATTCTGAGCCCTTTGGAGAGTTTGGATAGACGGGATGCCTCGAATTGGAGTCAGAATCAAATGGGAAGTCAGGACAGTTTGAAGGGAGATCAGCTGTGATGGGTTATGTCAGAGTTTCTCAATCTGGGGCACTTTCAGGCATGTTTGGACTTTAGGCCAGTTAGCAAAATGTCCCCTGAACTGAGAGGGGATGTGACTGTGTCTCTCCACTTTTCAAACAGTCCTTCAGTCAATATCCTTGGGCCATCTCTCAGCGACCAGCGATGGCCCCCGTCTCCAGATTAAGCAGCTGAGAGATTCCTTTCAGATCCAGGAATTCAAGAAAGAAAGAAAAACAGATGAAAGAGCTACACGGTTGTCTCAAGCAGACAGCGGATCAACTTCAGACCACAACAGAAGTCCTGCAGAAAACTCTGCTGGACAAAAGAGAAAGGTTGCACCATGCCACCACGACGATCCCTCCGTTAGAGCAAGAGAACAGATCTGTGGTGAAACACAATGAAGAACTGCAGAAAGGAATTGTGCAGGATACTAGCCAAGTAGCCTTCCTCAAAAAACATGGGAAGGCTGCCTTTCCACAAAGCTGGAATGGAGGAATGCGGCCTTTTGCCCTTTTGAGGAAGAAAAGTGATTCTTCCCCTCCCTTCCCTTGACTTGCCACCTAGTGTGCCAGGGGAGTCAGGCGAGCCCCACCCTTACCCCCACCCTTACCAGTCACTGAAGGACTGTCAGCTGAGCTGAAAAACCTCCCAGCCACGGAGCGTCAGGGCCTCAGAGCACTGAATAATCCTGGGCCTCCAAGTCAAGAACGAGGGTGCAGGTGACGGCCTGGGCTATGGTGAGGATGGCAGCATTGAGTCCCCAGGCTCAGCTCCAAGCCTCGGAGTGCCAATTGAGGCTGGGGGGCAGCAGTGACGAGGGTGAGGGCTCTGCTGTGGGGAGAGCAGAGAGTCTGGCCAGAGCCGGATCAGAACCGAGCAGCCGAATGAGCCGAGCAGCTGGGATCCGGGCAGCCCGCAGGAGAGGAGAAGAGCTGGAAGCCGAACTGGGAGCCGAGGGGTCTGCAGGAGATGCCTCGAGGCAGCAAAGACCCCCGAAGGCTGCAAGGCTGACGGAGCTGGTGGCAGAGCTGGAAGACAGGGCTGGGTTGAGGGTCTCGGGGGCAGGCAGAAACTCCTGCTGCTCCAGAGCCTGCAAGAGAGGAGCAACAGAAGGGGGAAGCCAGGGGCCACCAAGGCCAACATGGGAGATAGATTTATAGGGCTAGAAGGGACTTTGGAGGTCTTCTAGTCCAACCCTCTGTTCCAGGCAGGAACTTGATACCATCCCAGTCAAATGGTTCTCTTGTCCATTTTGAAAACCTCCAGGGACGGAGCACTCAAAACTTTGGGAGGCAACCTATTCCATTCCTTAATTGTTCTCATGACTTCTAGATTGGGTCTCTCTTTAACAAACCTCCCCCCAGTTCTTCCTGTCCTGCCCTCCAATTCTCTGGAGAATAAGTCACTCCCATCTTCTCTGTTGGAGCCCATAAAAGTACTGGAGGACTGCTTTCATCTCTGCCCAATCCTTACCACCTTGTCTCGGCTAGACGTAGTGAATTCCCTCAACCGTTCATTAAGCGATTTAACCTCTTGATCTTAAATTGTCTTTGTTGCTCCTTCTCTTCATGCTTTTCAAAGTCTGAACAAATTTTTCTATGGCAGTGACCATAATTGGATACGGTATTCAAGGGTGGTCTGACCAGTGTGGTATAAAGTGGTACCAGCACTTCTCGCCATGTGGAAACTACCCCTCACTTATTGCTGCCTAAAACTGCCTTGGCCTATTTTGTCAGCTGCTGCACACTTCTGGCTGATCCTTAAGTGCTTTGCCACTAGATCCCTCTCACAGTTACTGCTTCTGAGCCAGGCACCGCCCATTCTGGACCTGGGCATTTGGGTTTGCTGCCTAAGTGCAGAACCTTATTTTTCTCACCAATTAACTGTGTCATGTTAGGAAGGGCCCAATGTTTAAGCCTGTCAAGATCCTTCTGGATATTGAGCTTATATTCTCATAATTCCAACAAGCATGGTGCCATCTGCAAATCTGATGTCCCCCTTCTATCCCCTCATCTAGATCATTTAGGAAGATGTGGAAAAGAACTGGGCCAAATGCAGAACCAGAACCAGAACCAGAATAGAATAGCATAGAATAGAACAGAATAGAATAGAGCTGGAAGGGACCTTGGAGCTAGTCCAACCCCCCACTCAAGCAGGAGACCCTATACCATCTCAGACAAGTGACTGTCCAGTCTCTTTGTCAGAACCCATATCTATCATATTTCATACTTCCCTGCCTCTCCTTCTCTCGTTTCCCGATTCCATTCTCTCCTCTCCCTGGGTTCTGCCATACTCCTAGAGGGGAGGGGGGACGGAGCGCGGGTTTATTGCCTTAGCTTCCTTTATTGCTACAATGTAACACTTCGCATTCCTGCACTGTGTCTCTCTCTGGACTTTCTTCTCCCTAACCCAACCTGTCAGCTAGCAAAGGGGGGGGGGGAGAAATACAACCTCCGGAGCCTGGCTTATTTCTCCGCTCTCAAGAGAACATGTGAAGAGCCGTTTAAACATCGCTGCTATGACCAAAGCCAGACCGATGTTATCTCCCCTTTCCCACGATGGACTTAACACCTGGGGATTGGCCGGTTTGAACCGTCTGGATGAACTATGGGGTGGGGTTTGCTTGGGGATACTTTAACCTATCGATCTGTACAGGAGTCCCTCAGATCCTGTCTAGTATGCCTGCCATCAGCTTCTCCTAATAAAAGTTCCTTTTGGAAGAGCTTGCTTCCATGAGTTCTGCTTTCTTGGGATGAGGTGTTGAGGCGGGTCCTGACACTCTTCTTAGAAACCTCCAGTGATGGAGTGTCCCCAATTTCTGAAGGCAAGCTGTTCCACTGGTTAATTATCCTCACTGTTAGGAAGTTTTTCCTTAATTCCGGGTTGCTTCTCTCTTTGATCAGTTTCTAATCATTGTTTCTTGTCCTGCCCTCTGATGCTTTGGAGAATACCATGACCCCCTCTTCTTTGTGGCAGCCCCTCAAATACTGAAATACTGCTATCATGTCACCCCTGTTTCTTCTTTTCTTTAGACTAGCCAAACCCAAGTCCTGCAGCCATTCTTTGTATGTTTTAGTCTCCAGGCCTTTGATCATCTTAGTTGCTCTTCTCTGATTTTTTTCCAAACTCCAATCTTTTTTGTGATATGGTGACCAAAACTGGCTGCAGTATTCCAGGTGTGGTCTTACTAGGGTTTTATAAAACGGTACTAATACTTCGCGATCTTGATTCTATACCTCTGTTTATAAAACCCAGGATTGTATTAGTTTTTTGGGTTGCTGCTGCACACTGCTGACTCATAGTTAAGTGATCGTCCACCACGACTCCAAGATCCGTCTCACAGTTACTGTTTTTAAGCCAGGTCTCGCCCAATCTGTACTTGTACTTTTGATTTTTCCTGCCTAGATGTAAATCTTTGCTTTTCTCCACACTGAAACTTATTTTGTTGGATAGGGCCCTTTGTTCAAGTTTGTCAAGATGTTTTTGGATCCTGAGCTTGTCTTCTGGGGTTTGGGCTGTTCCTGCCAGTTTAGTGTCATCTGCAAATTTGATGACTTCCCCTTCTATTCCCTCATCTAAGTCAGTAATGAAAATATTGAAGAGTCCTGGGCCTAAGATGGAGCCTTGTGGTACCCCACTGAATATCTCCCCTGATGTAGATGTGGCTACATTAAAGACTACACCCTGGGTGCAGTTGGGAGAATCCATCTGATGCTGATATTGGTGGAGGAACGTTTCTAGGTGCTCACAAATCCTCCACTTCATTCTCTGTTCCAGGATTTTTCCAGGTATTGATGTTCAGCTCTTTTTCCAGGTCTCTGGTAGTTCCCCTGAGCTACAGGGGCCTTGGAAGATTCCATTCGGTGACTCCAAAATTAGTCTGCCGGCTCCTTCAGAACCCTGGGATGCAAACCATGAGGTCTGCGTGATTTTGCTCGGCCAGAGTGGATAGGAATTCCCTTACAAATTTCATGCCTATTTGGAATTGTATACCAATTCTATCTCCCTCGGTGTTGCTTTTCATATTTTTTTTCTTTTGCATAAAAAGAGAGCAAAAGAAGGAGTTAAGCATTTCTGCGCTCACCCTGCTGCCTGTCTCCTTCTGCCTTCTGCTCCCATTAGTGGGTCTCTTGTTTCCTTGACTTTCTTCTTGTTGCTTACATCAAAGTTTCTTTTATTATTTTTGGCATTAGTTGCCAGTCTTTGCCCATTCTGGGCCTTTGCTATCCTGGCTCCCTCCTTGCAAATTCAGTCTACTGGCTGGTTTTCTGCTTTACTTATGTGCCCCTCTTTCCTCTTTTTCTACTTGACCTTTTTGTTCCTATACTTGTTTGTTTTTGCTCGGTCCTTCATTGTTTCATTTTTCAGGGTTTCCAAGCGTCTTGAACCGTTTTTCCTTTTAGGACATCCACACGTAGATTCCTTCCCAGTCTCTCCCTCTTCACTTATTAAAGTCAGCTCTCTTAAAGTCTAAACTATTAGACTACTTGAGCAGGGGTTGGACTAGAAGACCTCCAAGATGCCTTCCAACTCTCTCATACTGTTACTGTTGCTTGGTTATGTTCCCTGTACTCGATCATGTATGTTTGGGGGCTTAGCAAGACCCTCAGAGTGTACAAATTTCCCATTTGCTTTCCTCCCAGAGATTTTTATGTTTCCCCTTTGGATCATGATCTGTCTGATCTCTGTCCGTGTCCGTGTCCGTGTTCCGGGCTTCCCTTTTCCTTCCCTGTGCTGATTATTGTGGTCCTTGGATTCACATCTGGGACTGTTTCTCTTCCTGCCTGGGAGGAAAAGATTTTTAATATCCCTTTCAATTTTACACCCTCCCTGTCTTTTCCAGCCTGTGGAGACACCAGTGAGAGCATCAGACCCACTTCCACCCCTGGGCCACAAAGGATTTATCTATTTCTTTGGGAAAGATTCCTTCCCCAATCAGAGTCTGCTGGAGCACCATTATCCACTTCCCTCCCTGCTTAGGATCAGCTTTGGCAATTCCTCCATTCAGACAATAGGAAAAAGGGAGTTTGAACAGAGCCTCTAGGTCAGTCTACATTCTTTGACACAGAAAGTTTACACTGACCTCTCCAAAGTCAAATTCCCCCAGGCTTTCTGGACACCTCCAGCCATTACTCAGCTGAGCTGGCACTAGGGCCAGAATGGCTGAGAATTGGGGTACAAGGGACCACATACACTGAACAAACCTCCCCAGCCACAACAGACACTTAGACACAGACACAGGCCTCACAGACAATCCTAAATGGGGTCTTTATGTGGGGTCAGGAAGGCACATGGGATTAATCTCCAGAACACAGCAGGACAGATTCCCCCACACAAAAGGATGCACTCATATTTATACATTTCTGGAAAAGAGGATGAAATGATAACCATCAATATGCATATCTAATAGATGATATAACCATGTCTATTCCTAATTAGCATGCATCAATGTACTTTCATGCCTACCCACAGTTACTATCCTCAAGAAAGAGATATTGTTTAAATAAAAAGGAACATGTTAGTTGCATTGTCACAGCAACTAACAGTTTGAATAAAATGTATTGAAAAATGAGGAAATAACTGCATTAACTTTTTATTTCTATCTTGTTAATACATTCTTATTCCTGCAAGAAATTGGTTTCCTCAAAATCTTTCAGACATCCTTTGTTTATTTGAAGAAAAATTATTGTACCACTCATGTATGGAGACTAGCTTGAAGTTGAAATTCATCTGTCTCATATTTCCACATTTCTTCTGGCTGTAAGCTGTTCTTTTGTGTTCAGGTCTGGCCTGAGAAGGATAATGTAGCACTTGGGGATGAAGATGCAGCCCAGCAGACCAGCACTGGAGGCCAGGATGGAGAAGATCTGCACAGCCACCATGTATTTCCCTTTGGTGCTCAGGTAGGTGGGCACAAATGTCACCCAGACACTGCAGAAGACCAGCATGCTGAAGGTGATCAGCTTGGCTTCATTGAAGGCCCCAGGCAGATTCCTGGCCAGGAAAGCCACTGTGAAGCAGATGGCAGCCAGGAAGCCCATGTAGCTGAGGGTGATGTAGAACATGACAACAGCCCCTTCATTGCATTGCAGGATGATCTCTCCAGGCTGGGAGTGGAGGTCAGAGTCAGGAAAAGGGGGAGAAACTCCCAACCAGATAAAGCAGATGATAATTTGAGCACCAGAACAGGAAAGAATGATGGAGTTGGCTAAGCTCTTTCCCAACCATCTATTCACTTGGTTTCCTGGTTTTGTGGCCAGGAAGGCCAGGACCACTATGATGGTTTTGGCCAAGAGAGAAGAAACAGCAACTGAGAAGATGATGCTGAAAACCATTTGTCGGATAAGGCAGGTGGCTTTCCTTGGTTGACCAATGAAGAGAAAAGGAGACAAGAAGCAAAGCAGGAGGGAGACCAGGAGGATGTAGGAGAGGTCCTGGTTGTTGGCTTTGACAATGGGAGTTTTTCGGTATTTAATGAAGATGATTAAAACAAGTCCTGTTTTCAGGAAGAAGAGTAGAGAAAAAGACACCAGAATGATGCCCAGAAGTTCTTCAAAAGACAGGAAGGTTATAACTTTGAGCATACATTGGCCTCTGTCCTTATTTGGATATTTATCATCTGGACACTTGGTGCATTTTTCCATATCTGAGAAAGAGAAAAGGCAATATTTCTTCAACATTCTGTCCTTTTCATTTCAGAAAATATCTTCTTGGGATAACAGCTGACACCAGGAGCATTTTCCAAGATGCATTTCTTAATGACCCCACAGAAAGAAAATAAGAAAATCATTTTCTAAACAATATAAACCTAAGATCTATGAGACTGGTGGAAGTCCTAGGCCTGAATGATTTTCTGTGTAATGTGCAGAATCTTCATAGTATCTGATCTTCATACAATCTTCATAGTAACCTGATTATTAGAGGTAAATAACAAATCAGTTAATCTTTCTAGGCACACTTCCTGGGTCTTTCCAAATGGCATTTCTTAATATACTGAACCCAGAGGATGCCTTTCTTGTGAGATCTACTTGTCTGGCAGAGAAAGCTTGTCATGTAAATAATCTGGAATGCCTACTAGAGCAGTTCTAATAGAAGCATAATGAGGTGCACCCATAATTGCTCCAACCACCTCTTTGTGGACAAGATCTTCTCAGTGATCCAAAAAAGGGGAAGCTCACATAGAATGCATTGCAATAATCCTTCTTGGAGGTGCACCTAAGACAATTTTTCAAGTTTCAAACAACTCAGAAGTTTCTAGAAAGGTGAACTTGGACACTTAAAACCACATCCAAACTTAAAAGCAGTAGAGATATTTTCTGTGGCAGTAGTAAAGCTTGCCCAATCTGCCACATCCACATGTACTTTCCTCAAAATATTCTGGATGGATCCAGTTCCACAAGGCTCTCCCTTTTCTTTAGTGTCACCCACCTTCCTGAGTGGAGATGGTTCCCTCTGGACAAGGAATGCAGTCATAGCAGGAAACTGGCTCTCCTTCTCGAGCCCTCTTGACAAATCCAGGATGACAACTTTCCACACACTTGGACTGAGGCAGGGACTAAGCAGAAAAAAATAGGGATGCAAAAGAAAATGTGTTAGGAAAATGCATGCATGCATGGAAAATGGGGGTAGAAATGGACATTAGATAAGTAGACTCTGGGATTCACTTAGGTAAATATGAAATCTCTGACTCATCCCAAACAGATGTAGAAGTTATAACTAGTGGCAAATTCTTTGTTTAGTTCCTCTCTTTTGCTTCTGGCATTTAGCGTTGCAATATAGGATTTTCCTGTTTAACAAAGGCTGGAAGGATGGAATTCAGAAAAGATTTAAGCGTTCAGTGGCAACCAGTCGGTTCCTCCTCATGCTCTTATTAACACACATAGGCATGATTAGCCCTATTAACACACATTTCTCCATTCTTCATACAGCCGTGATTTTAAAATAAGGTGATTTATTTGTATTAAATTTGAAAATAAACTTTAGTATAAAAGATTTAGTAACCTTTATTCTATATGTTTGATTAAAAGAGAATAAAGGTGTGATGAAGAAAGGAAATCTCTGACCAATATGATCCAGAAAAGAATTATTTTGGACTATATAAAAACTGCAAAGCTGCTTCCTTTTGAAAATAGTCCAAAATCATCTCCTAGTTAACACATAAAATTAGGGCTGTCAAGTTTAAAGGAAATGTTCTTTCTTGATTTGCACATTTATTTCTTCAGTTTATATGGCTGCCATGCTGATGGTCTAACATTGACTGCCCAGTTTCTACAACTGGAGTGGGATGAGGTGGAGTTGAGGTCATGAAAACATGTCCTTCAAATAACATGAATATTTTGCTGCAACACGTGGGACATACATAAGTATGAATCCTGTGTCATAAAGGGACATTTCAAAGCTCCAGGCTAAGCATCCAACAGCCTTTCTGTTGAAGAACTAAAATTAGGGGTCACCAACAGGCATGGAAAGAAAGGCCCAAATTTATTATTAGTTAAATTTGGAGACTCCTTTTTTCTCCCCAGAGAGACTGAAGGGGGCTGACAATGGCATTCTGGGGGTTTTCAGATGAAGACCCTCTTACAAGCCAGGAGCAGAACCTGCCCTTTCAGGGAACAGTTTTCCCCAAGGAGGACAAGATGAAGCTTATTTCCCAAAGGACATCCATCCAAGCCTGAGTCAATTTCATCTGAGTCAGTCCAAACCTGAATTCATGGATTTATCAACAGAATTGCTTTCTTCTTTGCTATTTGCATACAAGGAACGAACAAACCCGAAGCTATTAGCAACACATTCCCCAGTCCTGGTGGGTTTCTCACCAATTTGATGGAGATACTAAACTCTAGCTGGTTCATAAAATGGAATAATATTGAAGCTTCCCAAGCAGTCTAAGAAGATGATCAGGTTTCTACTCCTCAGATTCAGTTCTCAGTGAAGGTCAACCACCTTGGGGACCAGGCTCAGCCCATTTGAAATGGATCCACAGACTTTGGAAAAGAGAAAAAAGACACCAAAATTTCACCCACCTTGTTGAGCAACTTTAGCTGTGAAAGAACCTCTTGAATGATAACAAGTCTCTGTCTTTCAAACGTCCCCAGAATCTCTACCCTGGGATCTTCCTTGGGGAGAACCAAGAAGGTTTTGATGCCCAGATCTGCTGCTAACTCTCCATTTTGGTCCAAGTACAGTTTCCTCTGAGAAATATTCCAAAACTCATTCTTCTCCAGAAAGGGATGAAACTGGTATTGAATCATCCATGAATTTTAAAAGCACAAAACTTCATTTCTTATCCCAAATTTGAATCTTTCTTCTACAGTTCTCTAACTAGCATATATGCTTAATTAGGAGAACAAATATTGCCACTATCTTCATAAGTGAACAAAAAAGATTAAAAAAAACAGTCAATCATATACTGACAAAATTCTGTATCTATTGAGAAAATATAACAGACACAATTGGTCTAGTATTGGTAACATTCTAGAACAGGTGATAAATAAACTGAAGAACAGAAAAAAGAGATTATTTTTAAAGTCTTTGCAACCATCAAGTTGATTCACAGAAAGCCTGGATTTGTCAAGAACAAAGTTGCCAGGCTAATCTTCTCCCTGGTAATCCAGATGGGGAAACACAACCAGATGTGCTAATCCTACTTTATTTTAATGCTACATTAACAGAATTTAGTAAGTCTGAAAGTACAAATCTCCCACCAATTCTTTTCTTACCCTGAAAAGTTAGGGAGGGGCCTTTCTGAGTATGGGAACCGGCAAGATATCTGAATGATCTGACCTTCCCAAAACAAAGAATAGCTTTCTTCAGAGCCAGATTTAACATTCTTCCCTCAGCACTCCTCCAGGGCAGGTATAAGAGAACACCAATAGCAGAACGGGTATGTATATGTGGTAAAGGAGAAGTCAAAGACATCTCACATGTTTTATTGTACTGTGAGTTATATCGAGTTTATAGGTCAGCATATATTCTTCCCTTATTAGAGAGATTGCCAGGGAGGGCAGACAATTTTTATGTAGGCTTTCTCCTCCAGGACTTAAACCCTTCTATCACGCATGCAGTGGCAAAATACTGTGTTGCAGCAATGTCCACAAGAAAAAAATTGGTTACAGATTTATAGCCGTCAACTTGTGCCAATTTTTTGGGAGATATCTCTAATAATTTTTGGAACATTACATTTACTCACACACTTATCGGCTTTCCACTCACGTAAACTAGGGAGTGACCCTAACATTTTGAGAACATGTATTTTTTTTAACAGGGATGGTATTATTTATTATTAATGTCAGGACTATTTTTATTTTATTTTTTTCTTAATATATTGTAAAAAGTGATGTCTATTGCTGGTCTATGACCGTAATAAAGTTATTATTATTATGATAACTCTCTGTGATGGAAGATTTGATGAAAGATTTATAAGAATTTTCAGGTAAATATAATTTGATCTGATTTAAACATTACCACGTTTCCAGAAAAAATATTTTTGATTTCCTCACAGTGCATGAGTAAAAAGCAGTAGAAAAATATCTGACTTTTAAGACTTGATAAACTATAGTATCTCCTAAAATAATGTTAATGACGCATTGCATGAAGGAACATGCGAAGCTTGATAAGAATATAAGGGAGACAGTTTGGTCTAGTGGTTAAGACACAGGGCTAAAAAGCAAGAGGCTGTGAGTTCAAGTCCCACGTTGGTCATGGAAGCCAGCTGGGTGATTTGGGGCCGGTCACTCACAGGGTTGTTGTTGTGGGGGAAATGAGCACAACTACTCCTTGGTGCTCAGCCTGGGACCTTACTCCTCTTTTACTCCTCTGGAAAGGGTGCAATCCAAATTCCTAGGAGCCACATTTCAGGTAGCACCTTGCATCCCAAATTTAGCACTGAGGAGGGAGGCCGAACTAGCCAAAATCGAGAGAGGTGCAGAAATTTATCTTTTTGCACTTTGGTTAAAACTACTCTTTTCCCCTACAGGTTTGAGTTCTCTCCTGACAGAAGACAATTTTGAATCAGGATAGTTCAAGGCCATCTTACAAAAATTCCGATATCTCGGCTTCTCCAGGGAAGGGCATTTCACGATGGGATAGGAGTTAGTTCACTTAGTGAACTCAAACAAGGGATCAAAGATCTGGAAATCCAACAAGATTGGGGTGCTCTTCCCAGGAATGTTTATTTGAGCAGTCAAACTCCCCCTTTAAAAGCAGTGAGATATTTATATCGAATAACCATGCCCCAAATCCCGAAGGGCAGTAAGCTTAGCGTGCTGCAACGCAATTCCCACAGCCATTTTAGAAGGGCCGATACAAAGAAACAGCGTATGAGCTGAGACTGGGTCCCCGTGGACAAGGGGCCACTGAAACTGCAGCTCAGGTCCTGCTATGCTGCATCTTCTATAAGGACTCATGGATTCACTTTATAAGAAGACCTCTCCTAATAAAATATCCGGGAAATACGGACCTCTTTTATGTGCAATTCCAGTTATCAGATCAATATGAAGTAGATTCTCTGAATGGGGCCAAATTCTGTTATGCTGTATGCAAATTTAGGCAGACTCTAACTGCCCATTGATTGTCTTTCATTTTTATATTATTATTATTATTATTATTATTATTATTATTATTATTATTATTATTATTATTATTATTATTATTATTATTATTATTATTATTATTATTATTATTATTGCTTCTATTTGCAATGCTGAACTGTGACTGTAAGAAAAATTGATTGGTTGAAGGAGTAAGTTGTGTTGGATACATTTGCCACCTTGAGTTATTTCTAAATAAATAAATACATGTTTATGAAATGACCTCAAAATCGTACTTGACTGCAAACTGAAAGTGGGTCTTGAGAGAAGACAAGGAGAAGATTATGAGAGCAGCTTCTCCAACTTACAAAATCTCTCAGTCAGACAAAGGAGGATATAACACTCTTCCAATAACTGAAAGAGGTTAGACAGAAACTTAAGATCTGCTCACTGTTATTCCGGAGTGTCACACAGGAGCAATTAGATGGTCCAAATCTGTTGACCTTTTGCAGCAAAAGTAGGTTAAGATGGTTCCCCTCCTTCTCCTCTGGATTCCTTCTCCAAAAGATCTAGATTAATGGATCCATATCAGGACCCCATACCTGCCACGGCTGCAGCCTTGGAGTCCCCAAGATCTTTTCTCCCTCCTTCCTTCTCCTTCTTGATCTGGAGGAATAGGCGGCATGCAATGCGTGGGCCAGAGTCTGAATGATACTGTAATAATGGGGGTCATTTCTAATCTGGGTCCTGTTCCTTTTCTCCTGGGTCTCCAGTGGGGCTATTTGGGTGCATCTTCTCCGGCCTTTGACAGAAAAGACGTGCTTTGAAAGAGAACAGCGGAAATACTGATATTGAAACTGACTTTCCACAAAGAAATGGGGTTCAAAGGCATCATCTTTAGGCCTTTCTTTTGCCAAAAACAGAAATTTCCAAATACTATGGATGTATTTGAGAAGTCCGGTTTTTTTTATATTATAACCTGCAAAATTTGTGAGGATCCAGACTTTCCCTTCAATGGGTCCTGGCAAATTTTGAAGTGATTTATGGAAAGGAAGAATTCTGTCCCAAATGGAAAGAGCTTCTATGAAGTGAACAAAGACATTGACTTGTCTCCACTTAGAGAGGGCATCCCTCAGGGGTGCTGTATGTCCAGTTTTTGAGAATCGTTGTGATATAACAACACAAATTCCATTCCTGACAAGCAAAGGAGTAAAAGTTCTCATGAAATTCTCTCCATTCTCTGTGTCTGAAGCAAAGAGACCAATGAAGGTCCATCTGAAATGGAGCAGCAGTTGGACAATCGCTGGATAGTGGAACCCTTGTTTGGGGAGCATCTGGTGGAAAAAAGGGAAATGACTTTTATCACTTGGGGCCTCTGAAACTGTTTTGGTACAAATCTGAAAAAGCAATGAAGAATGCTGTGTTATAATGTGGGTGAGATCAACTCCAAAACATTAGTTATTGACAAATCCAACTTTGTTCTGATGAACATTTTAGAATAGTTTGTTCCTTAGTCTTTTTTTTAAATATAGGACTTTATATAAAAATGGAAAGCAAAAACAAATTAAGTTAAAAAAAACAACAATAAAAAATGCAATGCAAATTTCTGTATCACTCCTACATTTTATTGCAATTAGATTCAAATTTGCAGATGTCAAATATTTTTTTTTTATTTAATAAAAGGCCATATTAATATATTCTTCTTGAGGACTGAACCATCTTTCTCTGCTACTATAGCCCAGATTCCTTGTGGAACAATCTTTTTAACTTCTTCTCCAGTTGTACAAGAGACAAGGAGACCACAATTCCTAAAACAAATTGTCAGTTGTACAATCCAAGAAGTCTTTAATCGAAATTTTATGTTTTAACAGACACAATTTTGGGAGTCTGGCGGTTTCAATAGCTTTAATTTTAAACCAATAATTTTATACCCTAAACTTTTATACAAAGGAGAAATTATGTAAATTCGCAATTCATCTCCGAGGGCAGCAGCTGAAGTCCTTTTATCCACCCCAAAGATACTCCTCAGATCCTGTGACTGGGTTTTTCCGGTAGTGGCATTTATTAAATGCCAAATCAGCTTCATATAAGAATACATGGGTTACCTTGGCCTTATATTCTTTAATAATTGGGGATAAGGAAGCTGGGAAGCTATGATTTTTTTAATTTTTAGCACTAGATTCACTTTTGTCCATGCTCTAAATGAGCTCCTTTGATGATGAGGGATCCAAGATTCAGTCTCAGAGAAAACTAACCCAGGTAAGGAAAGGCGTTACTTGATCTATATCATTGGCTATGATGGCTATGATGGTGTTTTCCAAAGGTCATAATTTTTGAATTTGATTTATTAATAGTCAATCAATTACTATGACAGTAAGCTATTGCCAAGTTGACTCCAATTGGATAAAGCAGTTATTACTGATATGTGAAAATAAAAATGTTAATGAAAGACCTCAAAACCTGGATATTTTTTCAATAGTTGAATATTCGGTAGAATATTCTGAAAAACAGCTGTTGAATTCCATGGAGAAGATATGGTTGCATCTGTTGCTCATCCCCCACCACCCTCCACTTACTTTACCAGATAGAGAATAACGCACACAAACCTGTGGGACTTTGTAGATGTCTGCTAATGTTGACATCTGGATGGACATGTCTCTTCTAGCTAAATCAAAAAGAGCCAGGAGGTTCTCCTTCCTTCCACAGCTGTAGTTGGGGACATTGGCTTCTCCAGTGGAGAGCACGTCCAGCAAGGCATCTGAAGTGTGTAAAGGGCTCAAATAATTGTCATGGATGTTGTAGCCAAGTGTGAGATTGTGCAGGAACTGGGGATTCTTCTTGACCTCTTGAATGGTGAAAATTAATTGTAGGGCAGTTCTAAAACCATAAGTAGTTCTATTGTAAAAAGAATGTTCACATTATTATAGTCAACAGCAACAACAAATCCTCTTTGTCTCCACAAGCCTAGTGACCCTTAGGCCAACATTGATCTAAAACCAATGATCAATTATACAAACATGGAAATGGGATGAGGAGAGGCAACTCCAACTGTTTCAATCACTACTTAAACAAAGTTCAATGTTCAAGTGATGAACTCAAGATTGAACTGACAAAGGAAAATAATCTGGATTTCTTTCAGGTTTTTTTCAACCCCATCTTTGGATTACTGTTTCTTCCACAAAATAAGTCAAAGAGGGAAGCCCTGGAAATCAAAACCATTTAGGACATTAGACAGGTCCTGCACTGTAAAAGTAAGTGAAATAAGAAGAAAAGAAGGAGAGTGTTAGAATTGCAAATGGAGGGAATGCAAGTCCATCACTCTGAATGACTTACGAAGGAGACTGAATAGGAGGAGCCATCTTGAAAGGCAACTTTATATGAACTATTTCTTTTGCAGTTGTGACTATACTGATGAGATGGTCTCCTGGCCTGTAAAAGCTCCATGGTCCTTTTTCATCCTGGTGCTCCAAACTCAGTGGGCACTTCATTCTAGGCTTCCCAGAGACTGGCTGGGACATCAGGAGCATCAGAAGCAGAAGCAGGAGGTCCATAATTCATGGAGTGAATCAATCTGCTTCCTGTTTCTAACACAAAGAACAGGAACAGTTGGAAAAATTCAGAGACCCTCAGAAGTGCCAGTGGCTTTCCTGATATAAACAGAGAACCACTCAGTTTCATCTGGAAAGGAGAGAAAGGTACAATCAAGAGCAGAACCCCTACCTGTCCCAAAACTTTGTTCCGAGAGAGCTTGACCCAAGGAATTTATCCTTTTCTGATACAAGATCCTTTGCATGTGGCTTCAATCTGATGCCTACAGCAAAGTCAAAAACTGGAGATATAGCATCACAGATCTCAAA